>CAOLHI010002248.1:0-277678 GCA_948474755.1 Ctenosaura bakeri
TGGGCTATCGGAAGATTCAGAAGATTGATAATGACCTGTGTGGACAACTCAATTCAGAAGTTGCTCACAGTCCATCTGTTACTCCCTTACATATGTGTTGCTTAAAGTGGTTAGAATGCACTGGTGCTCTTAGTCAAATAGCTCCTGAAACATCCTCTCACTATGAAAACTGACATTAATTACAGCTTTTCACAAGAAGTACAGGGTTTGAGGGCCTTTCCGCAACTTACCTTGTTCCAGCACTGGGGTGCGGGGATCGCACAAGCAGCCTCTGCCAAAAGGCTCTCCTTTCCCTGCTGCTTCAGCTCTGCACAAGCTGTCTGCTCGCACGAGAGCCCCACCTCTTCCTTCTGCAGTGCAGCCAGGGACCTTCCCAGGCAGCACTGAGGCAGGAAGCGTGACCAGCCCAGCTCCGGAGGCTCCGCATGCTGAGTAAGTGTGTGCGGGGCCCAGGAGCAATGCATGATCGTGCACCATTTTCGAGCACCATTTTCAAGCTGAAAATGAAAAGGTGCATGATCAGCCCCTGCTGACCCCTGGAGTGTCGCATGATTGTGAGTACCTCATGCAGATCGCTCCTAGCAATCGTGCGATGCTCCAGACCCTCTTTCGCATGGCAAATGCCATGTGAAAAGGGCTTGAGTGGTTTTAGTGGGGGCCCAGTGTTCCAAAAAAAAAGGGGGGGAGGGGCTCCTCCCTTAAAAACAAGACAAAACCCTAGCCATTTAACAGAGTAGAAGAAATTTTTTTCCTGAGCATTATTTTCCCAGCTCTCCTTTGTGTTAGGCTGATACCAGATCGTTAAAACTTTGGTGTCTTTGGGAGGTAGATTGGGGAGGTAGACATTTCATTTTACTTTCACTCTCTCATCCAATATGTTTTTTTTTCCCCCTTTAGTACTTCATATCAACTGGCCATTCGGTCTTTACAATCTCTTTCAATATTTGATTTTGACATTTGATACTTAAATTTGAAAGTATATTTCAAAGTAAATATGTTTCAGGTTTGTATAAACCAACAATGGTTAGTATTTGATAGCATGTAGCTGACATACTAACCATTGTTGGTTCATACAAACATGAAAGTATTGAACAGCTTGTAGCTCACAAACGGAGCCAGCAAAATGCTATTATTCCACGTTCAACATCCTATGGAGATGTGAGGTTTGACATTTAGGGAGGGGCATTCAGAATTCTCAGCCAGATATCGCATTGGCCTTGGTGAACTACAAACCCCAGAATTCCACAGAATGCTGAAAGTGGAATAATAGCACTGTAACAGTGTAATTTAAAAATGCCCTTAGACGAAGATCCTGGAGAATAGCCTGTGATTGTCTTTTTAGTCATGGAAACCCAATGGGTGACTTTGGGTGCATTACACACACACAACCCCAGAAACTGCTGTGATAGGGTTACCTTAGATTCTCCATAAGTCAAAAACATTTTCAAGGCACACCACAACAACAAGCTGACACAAAAGAGAGCCAGCATAGTACAGTAGTTTGATTGTTAGGCTATGACTCTGGCGACCAGCATTCCCTGTTCAGACTTGGAAACACATTGGGTAACCTTGGGAAAGTCAGTCTGTCAGCCTTAGAAGAAGGCAAAGGTACCCCATCCACAAACGAATCTTGTCAAGAAACCTCATGATAGTTGTGCCTTAGGGTCAACATAAGTTGGAAATGACTTGAAGGCACCCAACAACAAGAAGATGACGTACAAAGATGTTCAATATTTGTAGTTCACAATATATGCAGTTGACTGACGATTTTTGTCTGCCAAGTTGGAGATGGGGGGTGGATATCGCTGTGTTCCATGAGTAATATCAATGCACATTGTTGGGACATGGAAAAGATCTTTCTCTGTTATGGCACTAATTTCATTTAGGCACCAAATTAAAACTTGGTAGTTCATCAAGGCCTTTTGGCCTTACAAGCACAGTTGTACATCTAATATATAAAAGTCAATGTTTGTGAGTTTGTGAGTTTGTCTATGTCAGGCATGCGAAGACCTCATATGATTGGCTGTATCAAGTGAGAAGACCTCATATGAATGGTTGCCTGTGAAGATTCTACGGGCTGGCAGTTTAGAGAGGAGACTTTAGAATTCTCAGCCAAAGAGTTCTTGGGTTGGCAGTTTAGAGAGGAGACTTTAGAATTCTCAGCCAAAGAGTTCTTGGGTCTCAGGCTGGTTGCTATGGAGAAGAGGCCTTGCAGCAAGAAGGAGGAAGACAGTATATTTTCAAAGGAAACTAACCTCTGTATGTTAACAACTCTGAATACAGTTTGGATTGGGAATATGGGGAAAAGTTACACTTACTGGATAACACAGGCCCTTTTCACATGGCATTTGCCATGCGAAAGGGCACCTGGAGTGTCATGCGATTGTGACGAGTGATCTGCACGTCACACTCACAATCGTGCAACGCTCCAGGGTAGGGCAGGCACCACTCACACACTTTTTCATTATCGGCTTTCAGCCAAAAATGTTGTGCAATCACGCATTGCTCCAGGGCCCCGCGTGCACTTGCCATGAATATGGAACCTCCAGAGCTGCAGCGGTCACACTTTCTGCCCCAGTGCAGCCTGGGAAACTCCCAGGCTGTGCCGCAGAAGGAAGAGGCAGGACTCTCGCACTGCCTGCTCGAGAGCAGGCAGCTCGTGTGGAGCTGAAGCAGCAGGGACGTGAGAGTCGCTCGCTGGAGGCTGCTCATGCGATCCCTGTACCCCAGCGCCAAAAAAAGGCAAGCTGCATAAAGGGCCCCAGTTTGGGTAATTAGAGATACAGGATCTCAAATCTGTATATTTCAACTGCATCTAATTTTTAGGGATGGGCCAACCGAATCCTCAAATCCTCAAATCCTGGGTAAGGATTCAAGATTCACAAACTGAATCCCTGTGCCAAAATAGGCAAAGCAAATCTTTTGAATTCACCAGCCAAATAGATTGTTGGAGACTGGGACTGTTGAAAACCTGGGAGACTGGGACTCCTTAAAATCTGGGAGACCAGGACGCCTGAAAAACTGAGCAACTGGGATTATTGAAAATCTGGGTGACCAGATATAAAAGGGAAGATAGTAAGTGGGTGAGTTTTTCCCTTGGAGTAATAATGACCTTTGCTAACAATTTCAGAAATTGCATCTAGGGTTGTATTCTAAGATATTTAAATTAAACATTTCATATTTAACTTCAGTACTTGACTGGAAGCTACAGGCTTGAGATTTCAAGGACAGTTGAAGCATTCCTTTGTAGACCTCCATTGCAAACCTCTTTCGGACACAATTCTGGGGTTTGGAGTTTTACGAAGGGTCACAGCCTTCTCTGACAAAGTGTACTGGTGCATCATCAAACTAAAAACCCCAGCATGCCAGAAGGAGCTATGCAAAGAAAAGCCAGTTTTGAACTGGATTGTCTCTGGACTGTAGTATGTGTCCCTGTTTACACAGTCAGGAAAATGTGGGATTAATCCACATTTTCCTGCCTATGTAGAAAGTGCCTTCGTGCCATTTTCAATCTGGGAAGATCCTGAGGCAAAACTAGGACAATTGTCTTGGCCAGATTTCTTCAGAAGGAGGTTTGCCTTTGCCTAGGCTTTTGCTAAGGCTGAGAGAGTGTGTGTTGCCCAAGATCATCCTTCTTTCCCTTACTTTTTAAACTCTTTTTAAAGAAAGGATTCTAAAGATTTGAGATTTGTGAGATTTGTGGATTCCCAGAACCTTCCAGTGATTCAGACCTGGATTCAGATTCAGAAAATTCTGGATTTGTCCCATCTCTACTAATTTCTAAGGTATTTCTAATAAGTACTACCTATGAGAAAATAAAATCCCGGGCAATGCCAGGTAAATACACTAATACTTTTTTTAAAAAAAACCTGTTTAACCTTTTAAATCTGTTATAAAATCATTATTATGTTTTAAACTATTTTCAATCTATTGTTTTAATGGTATTTGTAAGACACTTTGAGATCTTTTTGATACAGGGCGACGTAGAAAAATATTTTAATAAAAATCAATAAATAAGATAATTGTGAAACTTGCCTAAACTGCGGTTAAAAGATGTTACTGTATCTAGGAAACAGAAAAGAACCCAATTTTGAAAAACATTTGTTAGATTTGTGATTTAAAAAACAAAACAAAACACAAACAAACCAAAAAACAAACCAAAACACACATCTCAAATCCAGTGTGTTTCAGTTCTACACCAGGAATCATGGGTGGCTTTCTATATGTTATTGAACTGACAACCTCACCATCTTGCTATTTTGACTAGGGTTGATGGAACCTGAAGTTGAAGAACATCTGGGGGGCTAAATGTTTTACATTCCAACCTTAATTGAATGTATAACGAACCTTCACATTGGCCCTTTCCGCACTGGCCTATTAAAACGGTGCAGAGCAACCTTCAATGGAGGTCTTCTGCACCCTGGAGTGGACTGGGGCGGACTACTTTTCATAGTTCCGCACCTCAGTCCACTCTGGAGTGACCGGAACTGGTTGCGCAGCATGCTTTATAAAAACCTCTTTATAAAAAGAGTGGGCTCTTTTAAGAGGTTTTTAACAAGTATGGAGTGTGCAACACTGTGTCGCTCTGTCGCCGCGCTCCGGTGCAGATTTGTAGGCATGCACTAATGCGTGCCTGCAGATTTGCCAGGAGTGGGCTTTAGGCTGGCGAGCTTCTCCGGTTGGTAGAGAGCCTCCACCAACCGGAAGCCGCCATTTTGGACACTGGAGCAATGCGGAGCGACGAGCTCGCACTGCTCCTCATCCCAACGGACTCGCCCGGACCCAAAAAGCCAGTGAGTAGCAGCAGGGAGCGTTTCCCTTGCTGCATGCAGAAAGGGCCATTATTTCCCAGGGATATTACTCTTTTGTTACTTCAAACCAGGTGCACCATTCCCTTGGTGAAAGATGCATTGTCCTCCTATTCTAAAAACCTGAGACAGATGTTGGGTGAAAGGGCCACAACTTTATAAGTTAATAAGGATCTGAAATGAGCACAAAGTTGATTTTCACTAGGTATCCTATAATTTTTAAAGACAACTAGGAGAGCTGCCCACTGTTTCTCAATTCAGGCAGGACAAAACAGACTCAGTTTGCGAACTTTCTGAGTCATGCTGTCTATCTCTTGCTTACTTTAACATATAAAGTTTAAAGTTTAAAGATGAATCCAGAGAGGACCTGTCTAGTCTGTCTCATCATTGCTGGACAAGAGGTTATGGTCTATAGTCCTGTGGGATTCTTTCCTATGTCCTTTCAAGATGATCAGCAAAGAAAGGTAGCTTAGGACAGTGACCCTTCAGGTAGTAGGCAATGGACTTAATTAGGGAGTAAATCAGAAGTCAGCAGAGGGAAGCAACAGTGGGATGACAGGTTTTGTAGTGATAACCAGGATGAAAGGACCACAACAGAAATGAAGAGAAAAATAAGGGTAGAATGCTAAGAGGTCAGTTCATCGGCTCTTGGCAGCAACTAAAATGGTTTTGGGAAGACAACAGACAGATTGCCTCTCCTCCAGAATGCCACCCGACACACCTAATTGCCCTCTACATAATTTGAAAGTGCACATATACATGGAATAGCATTATAGTGCAGGTGCGAATGGCCTTCTTCATACATTGTTGTTGTGTGCTTTCAAGTCATTTCCAAATTATGGCTACCCTAAGGTGAACCTGTTATGGGGTTTTCTGGGTCTGAGAGTATGTGATACACCCAAGGTCATCCCAAGGTTTTCCATGGCTGAGTGAGGAATTGAACATTGGTCTCCAAAGACCTCATCCAACATTCAAACCACTAAACCCGACTGGCTTTCTTGTGATCCTCACTCCTTCTAATTATGGCAAATTAGTGGTTTGTCTTCATCCATACACACCACTATTTAGCCATAGTTAAAAGGATTGAGGCTCATCAGTTGAATAGCATACCTACATCACTTGTGTAGTGCTAGCAATGTAAAAAACATGGGGTGTGAAGGCTTGGTAATGGGTAGACATCTCATTTTCTGGCCCCCAAGGGAAACATGCTTGTGCAATTGATATAAGAGCTATAACAAAGCCAGGTTCACTACAGTGTGGGGCAACATAAGGCTATTCACTGCATGAATAGCCTGAAGAACAAGTATCTGCTGAGGAAAGGAGGGTGTAGCAATGACAGGAAAGTATGGTTCTGACCATAGTTTGAAAGGTATATATTTACACCCCCTATTTTATTGTGGGGGAGAAAGGAAATTATGTAGTACTAAACGTACTGGTTTCTAACACAGACCCAAGAATATACTATGGAGCTATAGCTTTAAATAGGAACAAACATGGAGTTTATTGTTAGTGATCAGTTGTGTGAAATTTTGTCAGAAAACAGTTTGGAAAGCTTGCTCTCAGAAGCCTCTTCCTCTATACAAAATGAAATAATTTTGCTTGAGATCTCTCAGGTAGAGACCAAACCAGATTTGTGAAAAGGAAAAAGCAAACCACATTACTGATACTATTGGTTGCTAGGTTCTTGTGACCTGAACTACAGCTGTGAAATCAAGACATCAGAGACTCAGACCCTTTCTGCAGGATGGTGGCATCCCAGAATAGGGATAAAAGAGGGGGCAGGAACAGAACAACATTTCCATGTGATGTCGTTGTGGTCCCACCCTTCTTGCATCACCATCTGACATGATCATGAAGTATATCATTGAAGGAAAATCCATCAATGGCCCCTAAGTGTGTGAGGCTTCTGTCACAGCCAGCCATGCAGAAGGGCTGGAAGCACTATCACATGCTTCCTTCCCCTCCCCTTCCTTCCCCACATGTGAAGAAGGCCAGCTGAGGTGCAGAAGGAAGGAGTGTTTCCCTCACCTCTCTTCTGCAGGCAGCTGATCGGTTGTGGAGAGGTGTGTTGGGGAGACTCTTCCATCCTGGCAGAGGCACTGTCAGGATTGCGACAGGATGATGCAGAAAAGCATCTTCCTGCAGAAAGGCTTCATTTTTAATAGTTTTAATCTGAATTGGGGCCATTTTGAGAGTGCTTATACACATAGAGAAATCTTCTATCATTTAGCCTGCCTGGTATAGGGGGCTCATGTATACTATAGAATTTTAACACTATTATTCTACATTTAACTGTCATTGTCCTATGCTAGTTCTCTTGCTGAAAATTCTAAATGCCTCTCCCTCAATTGCCAGTCTCAGGATTCCAAAGTCTGGAACCATGATAGTTAAAGTGGACTAGTAGTGCTATATTTCTGTGGTGTGAATGGGTCCTGGGTTATGGAACACTCCTCAACAGGGTTATTACCAAGTGGTGCTAGTTCACTGATGCTCTCTCAGGGTACATGGGCTTATACCGTGGTCCAGGTTCAGGCTTATAAATTCCATTCTTCAGAACAGTATTGATACTGAATTCCACAAGTGAAATATCTAAACATGAATCTGGAATTTTCCTGTTTAAGAGAACCACCTGAGTAATTCTGAGGAAAGCCAAGAGAGGTGTGATAAGACTAGCAAAAAATTCTCAAGGGGGTTCCACACATGAAATTTTCCATGCGATTATTAGCGCCTGAGAGGAAATGTAATATCTGTTAGTTGTTTACTTCCAAAAATGACAGTCTCATAGCATGAGGGTGAAATCTCTTTTTTCAAGCCCTGGCTTGATATGCCTGGAGGCAGTAACTGCTGTCATTTCAGCTTTTTGTTTCGACTTTTTTGAAAACATGTACTGTTCAGCACTTCCAGATTCTACTGTTTCATTTTGAAGAAACAACCATAACTTTATAAACTCCTACTCATCCCCTCTCTGTATGTGTAGCCTTGAGGAAGTTTCATCTGAAGAAGAGAATGATCAATGTACATTTCAAAAGCAAAGAGTGTCAAATAGTTTTGCACACTTGACACTGGCCCTGGCTTGACATTATTTCAAGCCCCTGGAAGAACAATAAAACCAAATAAATAAAAACCATGAAAATTATATATAAAATCTGATTATCTTCTACATCAGAAGCTAATGGTTCCCTTTAACTCTACACAGTGTTCCTGCCAACAAAGTGTCTGACCTTTTGATAAATACATGGAAAAGCAAAACCGAGTCTTTCAACTTCTCATCTTTACTACTAATTGTTGTCCCGTAAGTGGTCGTGCATGTTACTATCAAGATAAATAACTCTAGGCTTTTCTCCATTCCAAAAACATAAAAGCCAATATTTCATATAAAATAATGCTCCAAATAAGTTCTTCTCTTTTCAGGAAGAAGGTTGGATGGATTGGCAGGTATCAGAACCTCTTCTCAGTTGACAACAAATTTTGCAAAAGTGGAATTTTAGACACATGTCTAAATGTCCTGAGATAACAAGACAGATCAAATAGCTGCGACAGAAAAAGAAAAAAAGAAAGAGAAAGAAAGAAAGAAAGAAAGAAAGAAAGTTGTTTAAGATTGTTTGAAAGGCTTTTTGTTGTTGTTGTTTAAATAAGGGATGCAGTCATTACAATCAAACTACATCAGTTGAATCTGCCCATTCTTTGAGGTGTCAAAGAGTAATTGTAGTTGTCCAAGATATTTTGTTGCCTGAAATATTGGTTGAAGGGCAATCTCCCTATTATGTGTTTGGAAATAGAGGCAGAACATATGTAATGGGGTAAAACTGGGCCATATTTTATTGATTATATATACAAAGCTCTAACCTGCAGCAGAGCTTACCCTAGTGAAGAACTATGGTTGAGACTTAAGGTCTTCCTGCCACCTCCCTCTCCATGCCATGACTTGGCTCTGCAGCCAGTTTATTACTTCACAAGTTTTCACTATCTGGCCTTACATCCCAGAAGACATTGTTATTGTTGTTGCTGCTTGTTGTTGTTGCTGCTGCTGCTGCTCTTCTTCTTCTTCTTGTGTCCCTTCAAAGTGGTTCTGACTTACGATGATGCTAAAGTGAAGCTATCATGGGGTTTTCTGAGGTTGAGAGTGTATAATACCCCCAAGATCATCCAGTGACTTTCCATGGCCAAGCAGACTCTTCAGACCCTGGTCTCCAGAGTCATAGTCCAGTGCTGATCTCTGCAAGCCCTGAACTTTAAGAGGTTTGTGGCCAGAACTGTTCCCAAGGGCTGTTCCCTTCCAAGCACCTTAGTCCATACAACATGAGGAAACAGTCCGGAAATCAACCTTTCAATACAAAGGTACTTTTTATGTGTTTACCTATCCTGCCATTCTCTTATTTCTGCACTAGCCACGCATGCGACCTATTTAAGCTGCAACACCCAGCCAATCATTTTCATGTGCTTTGTGGGTAAACAGTGCAGGGTATGTAATAATTTCCCTACCACTTTTTCCTAACATTTTCCTAACATTGCCTATCAAGTGACAAAAAACAAAACAAAAAACCTATTTGTCCCCAAAGCAATCAGCTTCGTACTGCACTGAACCACAAAGAGGGAGGATAAGATGAATGAAGAAGCAAGAAGGTAAAGCCTGGGTCAGGGATTTTTTAACCCAACCAACTCTGCCCAGACACTGGTGTGTCATAATGCAATGTCATGGCAGTCCATGCTCCCCTTTTTTCATTTTGCCATGAAAAAGCAGTCCCATCTCCTTCAGAAGCTGGGGGGGGTGGGGGAGATGAAGGTAATTCCACATATAAAAAATTGACCAGAATGATAATTGAATTTTGCAATCAGACAGAGTCCACCACTACACCTGAGGGATGTAAGGTAGCTAAGAGGCTAAAAGAAGGCTTCATAGGATCATAGCTCTTCCCTCATGCATATCATTGCTGTGTCCCCAGCATTTGCCACCTTAGCTAGCCACTTCACCTTGCCAAGAGCTATGATCAGTACTCTCATCAATATAAATTAATGTAATAGGTTTCTTCAAACCCACTGTAAAATAATGACTGAATAGGTTTCTACTGAGGTAGCCTTAGGATTATAGAGTGATCACGGGAAGCTAAAAGAATTCTGATCTGAATGCAATCAGTTTACATTCTAAGTGCAAGATGGGGAGTTTTGCATTGTGACCTTGGTATATTTCTTGTATTCATTTTAACATTATAACAACATCGCAGTCTTAATGCATCTTATGCCTGTCACCAGAGCCACCCCTACTATACAGGTAAACTGCAAAACAAGGTGAGATGACAAAATTCCAAAGGCTTTAATTTCAGCAACGTCAATAAAAGAGTTCAAAAAAACAAAAACAAAACAAAAACAAGGCAGTTTCTAGTTCTATGCATAGTGTGACTTGGCTGCAGTGAAATACAAAAGACACTCAGATCCTCTTCAACAGTAATGTAATGATTAGATCTAAATTGGTTATTGAATTCTTCTGTATGTGTACTCACACAAAGTTTGCAATACTTTTCTTCAATTTCAAATTATTATGATCATTATGATAACTTAATGGTTAATTTATATATCCTCTTATTCTAAAGTGCATGTTGCAGAAGAAAGGTTGTGCCCTTTATTATAAACGTAATGAAAATATTTGGAATAAAGACTGTGAAAAGCATGAGAGGACTATGAAGTTTAGAGTGTCTCTCCTCCACTGATGATTGCAAGAAATATTATTTTACATACAGTAGTATGCATTCAGGTCTAAAATGAATATGATGCAGCAGTGTCTGGCTTTTTGGTTTTTCCCCTGCTTAGCCCTCTCCAGCACTGAAACTTGCTCTGGAGAATTTCACAGCCCTCTAGAACAGTCTTTTTTTCAGTTTTCCAAAGCATGTGGGTACTCTAGGGCCATTTCCACACTAGACTGTTATAGTGCTATTATTCTACTTTCAACATCCTATCCCTAAACTGCAAACCATAGGATTTCATAGTGTGGAAATGGCCTAGGAGAGATAAAACATTCTTTTTTCACAAGAACTGCTTCTGTTTGAGTGCAATGATCATGATGAATACCAGTTTTAAGGACCCTTCTCACATTTGTTACCATACCCTTCCACTCCTCCTGTGAGATATGTCATTTTCATAAACTGGACATATTGTTGACAGAAGAACACAATCAAAGTCACACTGACCTAAGAACATGCTTCAGGATCAAGCTGACCTGAGATATATTCAGAGTTATAAGTTCATAAAGGATTAGGTGGGAAAACCTGACACTGATGGGTTTATGTTTATCTTCCCCGCCGCACTCCAGGCTCTATGCATTTCCAAATATAATGAAAGACTAACTGCTCAAACTGCTGAGCAATCAGAGACCATCTCATGACTTTATCCTATGAAGATTTTCCCTACACACCCTACCTGGCAGAACATTAAGAGATCATTATGTGTCCCATCAATGTTTTGTCATTCCAGAGTTAAACAATCAGTCCATTCCAGAACCCTTTGTCAGTCCCATGGAAAAGCCATTATGGCTTTCTCAACACAGCTGCTCAGGGTGTAGAATAGGGTATAAAAACCCAAGCTTTGACCTCAGACTTTTGTAGTATGTTGGATGTAGTATGTTGTACATGGTGCCCCAGACTCCTATTCCTCTGTACTGTCCTCAGATGCTGTCTGAGTGACTCTGTTATGACCTCTTCTTCAGGACTGGCAGCTATCACCCTTTCCACCTAATCTCTATCGAACGTTTCTTGCTTCATTTTCCAATAACTTTGCATGGTTCTTAAGAGTGTCTGATTTCTCTTGTGTTTGTCAATTCAAATAAAATACTTTGCTAACTTTAACTGGAGTCCTCTCTACAGTTAGTACTGGTATGCATAGGTGAATAGATCCTGCCATTACTCTCCTTTCACAGGCCTCTTTGGAGCTATAATTCTTCCAAATTCAAAGGAGAAACTAGCAATGGCAGGTATACTCCAATGTCCCCCACCTCTTCGGGTAATGCACTGTTACCAAACATAAAGCCAGTGAGAGGCAAAGCCAGTTGGCCTGGCTGCAAAGAGTGTATGTGGCTGGCGTAGGTAGCCACACAACCTCTTTATGTATATTTTTAATAGTTTCAGGGAAGTGCTACTCTGGGTGGAGGTACAAACAGATATCTGTATAATATTTCTTGCCCCCAGGGATGTGATTAGAATATTCTGAACAAGCTGCACACACAAAGAGGGAAAAGAAAAAAAGTGATAGTAATACAAATGTGGTCTCATTTTGCTATTCAGTACATTACAGGATATGTGGCAATGACTACAATTCACTAAGGTTTGAAAAGTTGCATGAGATGGCCTTGCTTATTATTGCTCAGTATGAATAGCATCTGTCAAAGGTTAGCACTGAGATTTAGAAAATTGAAACAAATTAGCACAAATAAATCTCAACATAAGAAGAAGAAAAAAACTAGAAATGGTACAAGTATGGTCACATACTGGTCAAATACCAAAAACTTACAAATTCCTTTGCATGTAGAGTTCATGAAAATTCCTAGAAAGCTAGAAAATTTCATTGATATCAATGAGAAAACTGAGCATGTGATTATTTTCTTTTGTTGAAACCTTTCGGACCTAAAAAGCTCTAACTTTGGTTGCATTGTTTCCACATTTTTTGTGAGTTCATATTCACTCTCCTGAGAAAGTCATGAAAATATTGTTTTTGCATTTTTAAAAACTTCCAAAAGAAGAATAGCCAACACAAATAATACATGTTCTGAAATGTAAAATTATAATAAATACATACATACATGCATGCATACAAACAAAATGGTAACTTTTACCTTTTGTTAACATTTTCTTAAAAATGTTACTTTATTTGTTTATTAAAATATAACCAGTGTCTATGCAACTCATATGCACAATTGGTTTGTTCCAGTGCCAGGGAAACTCAAAGGAAGGTCTGTACCCATTATGCTACATTTCACACTAGACAACTAGTGCTATAATTCCATTTCAACTGTCATAGCAACATGGTATGGAATCCTGGGATAGGTAAGAGTACTTAAAATTCTCAACCGGATAACAGATTCCATGAGATGTTGTCATGACAGCTAAAGTGAAATCATAGAGGTATAATTGTGTAGTGTGAAAAGGGTCCAGTTGAGGTCAAACAGAAACAGTGACTAAGAAAAGAAAAGTACTGAGCTTGTCATGGAGTAAGGAAAAGTTGTTTGCCACCATCTATTAAAGAACAGGATTTTAATTTATTGACATAGGAGGGAATGGATAGATAAAGGTTTAATAATATATTACATATTTGCATATTTCCTGTAATTTTTTTTAGCACTTTGGCATTCACCTTCAGCAGCTATTGATCTGGGTATCTTGAATATTTCTTCAAGCAAGCCATGTGCTAGTGCCTTACTGGCAGATTTGTATATGTGCCATGTTCCATTACATTATATACTATAATGTTCCTGCTTTTTTAAAAAAGTCTGATTCATATTCATATTTGAAAATTATGTAATAATGTTTGAAATATAGCCAGGAATGAAAGAGTGGCCCATCTATACCTAATAAATCTGTTTAGAGACTTTTGACCTTCACCAGCAATTTGGCATAACCATCTGGGTCATATTCATAGGGCAGTTGCAGAAGCTGAGAAAAGAATCAAAAATGCTTCCAGTTAATGATAGACCTAGTCCCTTGTCTTGACTGTGGGAGAGTTTCACAGCAACTGTGGCAGGAAATGGACTCAATGTAGTTTTGCTTTTCACTGGAGTGCTAAGGGTCATGGTCCAAAGTGAACTTGATTTGGAATTGTGGTACCCATCAAATTGGATGCTCAGTAGCTCACTTTTTCTGTACCCTACCTCATCACTAGCTCTATTATTTTTGTTGTTGTTGTTGTTGAAGTATGCAATGGGCACTGAAAAGAAATTTACGCTGAAGTGCTATACCTGGAAGAAGTCCAATTGCATTCATTGAAGGTTATCTCTGAATAGATATGCATCAGATCACATTGTTAGCATCATATGTCATAGTAGTCATATGAAGTGTGTGATATTTTCCCATGTATCATTGATGGATAAGGTTGATCCTGTCACCTGTGATCTTGGATTTTCTGACTTGCAAGTTAGTTATACCACCAAGGGAATTACCGGTATATGTCTTGTATTCAGCATGGCTGAATAGCTTCTGCCTCTTTTCAACCATCCAAACATCTTTGTTGTGATTCTTCCACATCTCTTGCAGCTGATAACAACACACAAGCAAGCAGACCCATTCTGCTTGCTAAATATTGAAAGAATAAATTTTGAAAGCCCTTATAGATAAATTATAGTATCCATTTATGAGACCCAATGGATCAGAAAAGGAGGGATGTGACTGGTGTTTTTCAGAAAGAATATGTATTAAGACTTGTCAAGCTGTTTAAATTTCATTTTGTCCTGTGAGTGCTTCAGAGGTTAAAAAAAATCTGCAAGATAAGACAGTAATATCATTTTACTGTGTTAAAGACACCTATTAGTCATGTCCTGAGCAAATAGGGATTTATGACTTAGACATAATTCTTCCAAATATGCTGGCTGTTCATAAAAGGCAGAGATATATGACTAAAAAATAACATTGAGACAGGAATAATTTTACACTTCACTTTGCAACATTGACTTTCCTCCAAAATGTATGGCAAAAATCTCCATGCTTTATGAATAGGTTTCTGTCAAGGCTGCAGATTTACTGCTCACATTTCTAAATCAAGTGAATCTCTTGAATAAGAGAGAGATCAGCACAGATATGGATGAAAAGCATCTGTAATACATGATCATTATTTCAAGGAGCTGTTCTCACCTCATAATTTGAAAAAGTGATGACGTAGTTTGTGCATATTGCGTATGAGTTCACTTGCCATTTCTTTCCGAGTGTAAAATGACAGGAGCAAAATGGAATGTTCTTGGAAGTTTGAGCCACAAACAGCATGACTTTGAGAAGAACTAACTTAATCAGCTACCTCTATGAACACTAATGTTCTCAAAGCCTGCTTTAATAATAGAAGGAAATAATAGGGTTATGCAACATATACAACCTTATGACTGACAGGCCATTTCTGCACAATGATGCTCTTCCGCGTTGTCTCACTGCAGTCCTGGGTCCAGAAGGGAGCACGTCATTCACGTGGTCCATTCTGAAGAGAACACAATGGCACCACGTCTTCCTTCCACAGTGCAGTCGGGCTTTTGCTAAGCTATGGAAGGAAGCATCATCAATGTGCTTCCGCAGCTTCCACATGGTCAGAAGTGATGGGAGCATCACACCATTGCAGATGCAAAATGGATTTTTTCTGTTTTGCAAAAACTGTACAAGAACAATACTCGGTGACAGGATGGCAGCAGGACAGTGATGATGTCATCTGGAAGCGTGACCTACCAACCACTGCCATACTGTGGCAGAAACGAGACAGCGATGTCATGTGGGAAGGGCCTCAGTATAAGGTGCTTTGGTGGTTGAGACCTCGTTATATTACTAGAAACTTCTCTTGTTCAGGAAGCATCAGCAAAATCTCACATGATGTATTTCAGTTATTATAGAGATCCCTGTGCTGGAGAGCACAGACTTACAGTGTGGGTCTGTGAACCCCACCTAGCCCAACTACAAAGCCAACCTATACTCATTTTTTGTTTTTGTTTTATGATTATGACTTATTAATAGTGAAAATTGAAGTTTTGTTCTGTATAATATGTGTATAATATGTATATGTGGGGGCTGCAGGTAGCAACCTTGGTGACGATTTTGATGTGATACATCTTTCCCCTGAGCACTTTACACCTCTATTTTCTTTTGTTAGAACTAGGTATAACAACAAACATGCACTTTTTGTCACAATTGCTCTGAATGAGAAGTTGTCATCTTCTCCACTCTGAATAAATTTAGTAATAGAAATCCATGTCATGTTGGGAAGAACACTCCAGCAGTTTGTTCTTTGGGACACTACCCTTCAGTGCTGGTAAGGTTCAGGGAAAACCAGCCTTTCTCACATGTAGTCTGCATTTCTCATGCTGACTGGCCTGTGTTTTTTATTGGCTTGCTCCCTCATACTCTGATTCTCCTGCAGATTATAGAACTTGTGTCTGAGAATGCCACATCACTTCTGAATGGGCGTTGTCCTCCTCAGTTTTCCCAGTGAAGTTTCATGTGACATTGCTTGAGTAATCAAAAGAAAAACTTGTCAACTTGATAAAAAATACTATCCCAACACCAATTGTTACTCCGAACTAGAGTAGATCTATTGAGGCAATGAGACATACACACATGTTAAAATAGATATTTGCAGAGCAGGTGCAGGAAGTTATAGGATGTGCCATTTTCCTATACCCTTTCTAGCATGCTCCTTCTGCAGCTTCCACATGGCCAGATTTTACATTCTTGCTACTGTGACACAGTGATTTCAGTATCTAGAAATCTCCTGCCAAGGATTCTGAGACTGGAGAAACAGCTATGCCAATAGAAGAGGCACCAGACTCTTGGATGGGAGTTTGCATGTTATGACTTTCCATTTTAAATATCTTAAGCCTAGGGAGATCTGATTCAATGTCCCTCCACCCTCACAGATACATCTGATGGAAACATAGTCTAGACTCATCTTGATGGCTGTTTACAGGCTCTATAACTCACTTCCCAGAGAGGTTAGACTGGCACTTTCCTTAGCAGATGAAGACCTTTTCATTTTGATAGGTCTTTGAAGACTGATTGCTTAAGGGGAATAGCAATATATAATGTGCTGGATTTTTTAATTATTATTTTTATGCCATTTTCACTTGGTTTTTATCTTAATTATTTACAAGTTTTAATAGATTTTTTAAAACTTTTATATGATGTGAATGTTTAAATTTTATTTTAAATGCTGTAACACTGAGTCCTGAACTCAGAAGCTGAGATGAAGGAGGAGCAGGAGCAGGAGGAGGAGCAGCAGCAGCAAACTATCAGGGTCCTTCATGTCATTGTACACTGCTTTATCCTATTTTCATGGCAACATTTAAGAAGGGGATCCTACCAGGGCTTCATGTCCAATAGTTCCCCAAAATGTATCTGGAGATCATAACTCGTTCCCATTTTTCAACCTTCCTATACTTCTGATTCTGTCTTGAATTCCAAGGACGACTGCTCACAAATTGTCCCTGAGAATGAGGCCCTTTCCACACGCAGAGGAAGAAACGCGTGAAAGCACGCTAAAACGGAACTTACCTGAAACCGGGTAAGTCCGTCGCCACTGGAGCAGCACGTTTTCACCGCTCCACGCTCGTCTGCGTCCCGCGGTGTCCTCCAGCGGCCAAAATGGTGGCTCGCTGCTGGCAGAAGCTCTCCACCAACCAGAGAAGCTCGCCAGCCGGAAGCCCACCCCTGGCAGGTCTGCAGGCGCGCCCTTGCACACGCCTGCAAATCTACACCGGGCACTGTGATGGGGCTGCACGTGGCTGCATGCCCCATGCCTTTTAAACACCTAATGAAAAGTGGTTTTTAAAAAGCACGCGGTGGCGCCACTTCTGGTCGCCCTAGCGCGGATTGGGGTGTGGAACTACACAAAAGTAGTCCGCCCCAATCCACTTTACGGTGTAGATGACCTCCATCAGAGGTCGCTCTACAACGTATTTTAACCTCCGTGTGGAATGGGCCTGAGTCTCTCATTTGTACCATCACACATTAAATGCTTAGTGCAAACTATAAAACATGGGACAAACATGTTCCGTAGAACATGCCCCTAGACCACAAGTGGTCAAGACTTTCAGCTGTGTTTTTCATGACATGCAAATCCCTCTCAAACCTCTCAGAAAAGATTCAAATTGGCCACCAACAGCAGCACAGATAGTTATCCTTTGGATTAATATAATACTTTCAATGAGGAACCTGGATGAAGAACACAAACTTACAGATGTGGATAGGATTCCAAGGAAAATAGTTCATTCCTCATCTGCCAACCACAGTCTAAGTGCACTGAATGTTTCTGGCTGGACCATAATTGATCCACTTTGAATTTCTATGTAACTAGAGTCACCTCCTGGTGTAAGTTCTTCCCTCAGCAAAAGGACAAGAGTAGATCACCTGCAAAGTTAGTTCCATACATAGTCTTACAAGTGGCAATGGATGGCAGCACTGCAAGGTTGTGCCTGCTAAACCCTGATGGACCATTTTATTGTTCTAGGAGATGCTATAGAATCCAAGTACTATCATGAGCATATCCATATCAGGATCAATGTTAGAAGAAGGAGGAAGCATGAAATATGAAGAGGTGACTCACTTTGCAAGAAAAGGAAGGGTCAAAGACTCATGCTACTTGTGTATGAGAGTGTCCCTGAAGAAGATATTTGAAATTTGTTGGATTCAAAAATGTAGTTCTGTATCCTGGATCCTTCAACCATTATTTGTAGTCTTACTCCCTTGTCATTCCAAAATATGACAAGGAGAAAGGAAGTTCCCGTTAAATGTGTGCTAAACACTTCTCTCTCTCACACACAAGATACCATACCACATACTCACAAAATGTCCCATTAATGTTACAAGGAAATAAACAATAAGTAATGGCATGGTGACATCTCACAGTTGTTTCAGAAGTTCTAAGCAGTGGTGTAGTGCAGTCAAACTCACAGGAAGAAACCTTAGAAATATATGATTAGCAAGTAGGTCATCTGGCACTCCATCAGGCTTTCTTCTTCCATCTTATTTCACCTACATTCAAGGTAAGAAATGAATTTTCTAAGCAAAAATGCATTATTTTATTCTCTCCCTGTTGTACTGTAAAATATTTTGTGATGCCTTGGTCTTGAAAGGGAAATTGAATGAGACCCATTAGCTTTGCAGCCTTTGATGTAGGTGAAACTTGGTAGACTTTGCTGGTATGAATAAACACAATTTCCTTCATTCTGAGGAGTGCAGCTTTTGATACAGTCAAGATGAATGTTGATAGTTCCAAATCAGTGGCGGAGTTTGGAGTGTGTGGGGAGGGGCAGGAGGAGGAATGGGCAAAGAGGTAGGGGCATGGCTATGATGCATGGGGGTGTGGCTACAGTGTGTAGAAGTGCAGCCATGGCACACAGGGGGCAGGGCTATGGTGTGTGGGGGAGAGCAAGCAAGGAGCTGTGGCACCCCCAAAAAATTACCACTGGGGGCACACTACCCCATCGCCCCCCAATCCCTACATGACTGTTCCAAACATATCACTACATTACTTATAGAATTTATAGGGGATATCAGGCTTATATTTGATATAAGATGACCAAAGTTTGTTCGCTTCCCCCATCCCAATTCCTTTTCTTTTCTTTTAACTAAAAGCAGGAAAAGTTTATGTTGCTATGTTGCATTTGTGGCATGGGATAGGGTATTCAGAAGGTTGTGTGGATTTAGGAAGAGGATTCAGTTCCAAAGCATATGGGAAACACAGCACTTTGGACGTAGTTGTTAGAATACAGGACCAAAATTTAGGAGATGAGTTTTAGTCCATACTGAGCCAAGAAGGTCTCAGTTTCTCCCTCCCTCCCTCCTTCAAACACACATAGAATGAAAGAGACAGAGAAAGAGAGAGAAAAAAGAGAAAGAGAGAGAAAGAAAGAAAGAGAGAGAGAGAGGTGTTGTTGCAGCAAAGTCAAAAGGAACAGAGCCATGTGTTACTGTGGTTATCTGGCTCCAGCCTGAGGTTTATAATTTCATATTGTTTATGGCTAATATTTCCATGTGGCACTCCATAAGGTGAACTCCACGTGTCTGATCGGGTCACAGAAAGCCAGTGTAGGCAGGCATGGCCGCATGGCCTTAGTTATGCCCGCTAGGTCTAGGCCAGTAAACAACTATCTGTCGCACAGCCAGTAGTGCCCCCAGACACAGCCGACCATTAAGCAAATACAAGGGCTCTCAGCCCCGAACTGCTTGCTCTGTACAAAGGCTAAGCGCTCCTCATCTACATACTGTTCTAACAATTGGCAGTGCTGGTCAAATCTCATCAATTCTAATTTTGACCTTTCGGAGGCTTTGTCTCCACTAAAAACCCTATTGTTCTCCTTGGGAGAGGGCTAGCCTCCAGGTACAATCTTCCCTATAAAAACCCCAAGTTTGAGCTCCTTGTCGGAAAGCTTGTGCCTTGCATCCTGAACTGCTTCCGGTCTGTTCAGCAAGTCTCCCCTCAGCCTCCACGTGCTGGGAAACCACAAACCCAAGCCTCGATCTCTATCTTTTCTTTTACCGGACTGCAGGATCAGGTGAAGTATCACCCCAGAAAATCCTCTGAAGAAAAACTATCAATTTTCCTCACTTTCTGTTTCTATAGTTCTTGGATGAATGCTTGAGTGTGTGTGTCATTGTTTGCTTAATTAAGGAAAGTTTAATAAAATCTTTTAATTGAACAACTTGCCTAGTTCTTGTTGCGGCCCAACCCCGTAAACATAGAGTTAAAGATCTCGCTATGTTACCCTGCCTCTCATATTGCTAGCTTGTGCTCCTTGCTAATTCCCCCAACTTAGTAATATTTGGAGTGCACTTAGGTGTCCCTCCCGGGACCCTCAGAAATCAGGGGAACACATGCACACAACCTTGGAACAAAGGTGTGTATGTATATACAAATATAGACACACACACACACACACACACACACACAGAGAGGGAGACTAAAACCTATGAAATTCATAGAGCCACCATGAGCTGACTGACAAAAAAATAAATTACAAATAGATTAATCAATAAGTGGCCTTAAAGTAAAATAAGCAATTCTGGCTTTTGTTACTACCACCTTCCTTCCTTCAATCCCAACATTATCTCCTCCTCCTCCTCCTCCTCCTCTTCTTCTTCTTTTTGCAGGGGATGGTGGATTATTTTTCTTCTGGACAATCTTTTCTGGTCATATAAAAAAAAGTTTATATACAGAGGAAGGATAATTTTCCTTGGCATGTACAATTTCCATTTCTTGTTGCTTTCTGCAATTGTTCAAGGACACAGAGAATCTGTCATATAACCCAGTTCCTTACATTTCAATAGAAGGGCGCTGGACCATTATATAAGAGTTGTTTTTGCATCAATGTCTTTTTATGCTTTTATTCATTGTGGAAAATATTAGTATGCACTCCCCTTCCTTTGGAATGAAACATTTCATGCCCTTCGAGGTACTATATCAGGTTTTATTTGTAATGTGTTCCCCTGGTCTTGATCTTTCATTATTGTAACTCTTAACTGTTATGATGAATTGCTCTTGTGAATAAGTCTTACATGTGGATTTTTGTAAAAAACATATTTATGTCTGTTATATGAACAATGAGTAGAGATATTTGCCAGACTTAGAATTCTGGCATTTGTAATGGCTACTGTTCATTTCCATGGGTATACAAAACCTCTTCTAATTTGTTTTTCATGGTTTTCTGCCTCAGAGAGCTCCTTCCCTTTTCCAGGCCCTATTGCAGGCTGGATAGATGGTGAATTCAAACCTTCTCCTTGCTTTGTAATTTTTAACAGATGGTAGCAATCTGTATGGAATATGGTTTTCAAAAGGGCTTGTGGAGACTCTATTGAACATAACTAATATCCATTTTACACGCCTAATCTGAACAAAGTGTTAGAATTGCAGGACCCAAAAAGTTAGAGGATGTGTACAAGCAGTGACACAAATATTTTGTAAAAGGTTTCAGTTTGTGTGTGTGTAATTTTATCACCTGTGACATACTGTTTTACTCCCTGCAGTGTGGATTTTTCAGTCTATTCAATTCTGTCTGTTACTTGCTTTCGTGTAATGGACAAACCAGACATCAACGTGATTACATTATGATCAGTTCTGAGTCAGTTCCTTTTGCTGATCAGATATGAATGTAAATGAATATTTTTATCTAACAGCACATACTCATAAACTTATGCAGGTTTAATCAAAATAAGTTATACTGAGTGCTTCCTGTCAGTTAAATATAAACAGAAGTGCAGGTTACAGCATTTGTAATTCATATCTATACATATCATATCTATACATGTCTATCTATTATATAAAAAAACTCCAAAAAGCATTACAAATACATAAATGAATATATAAAAGAAACAGAAAAATCAACATCTAAACAAACATAGGAACACATGAGTTAAAAGTTTAAAAAGTTTAATAAGTAAGTAGAAAAGAAAGAGTAAGTAGGAATACTTACCAAATAATAAATAAATAAAGGAAAGGAATATAATAAAGGAAAGGAAAAAAAAAGGAAAGGAATTAAATAAAGGAAAGAAAGAAAGCAAGAAAAGAGAAGAGAAAAAGAAAAGCAAATATAAAAGAATTATCCTTGCCCTTTCTTTAGATGGAATATAGCCTACGCCTTGTATCAAGCCCCTTAAAAAAAATCTAACTTGCTCTTCTTTCCTCTCACTCCAATTCATACTTTCTAAGAAAAAAAAAAAACATATAAACTTTTTTGTTAACATACCTAACACCATATCTCCATATTTCTTCCATTACATTCTATCATAACATATTTGTATACTAAAATAATTGCATAGTAAATAACATTGATCTAGCTAGATAATACTATTTTTTTTTCTAAATATGGCTAATTGATTAAATTACTTATTACTTTTATTAGTTAATAGTTCCAAGTGCATCCATATCATTAAAAAGATAATCCAGTATCATTATCCAGCATTTATAACCATACGTTACTATTTGGAACATAGTAAATGTTTTATAACATCATTGGCTTCCAGATAAATTTTTACCATTTTATATTCTAAAAACCATTGCAGAATTCATAGACCAATTCATTTATCATCCTAAATCTTAAAATCTTAAGGTATTTTGTCCAAAACTTCATCTCAAATTTAACTCCCCACTTCACAAAGAAGCATCTTTTCCAGAGTGCATCTCAACTAACATTTTAAAAACACCATCCTGAGACAGTACACTTATTTTAGACATCTTTCCACCTCCTTCAATTTCACAGAGTAAACCAGCCCTCACACAGAACTTTACAAAATCACAGTTTCAGGACAACATCCTTTTGTTTTGTTTTGATTTTGTTCAGTTTGCAAACATGTCTGAATTAAATTCTCCCCTCCTTGGGGTGAAATCTCCCTTTTACCAGCCAAAGCCTCTGATCATAAACCTCCCCTAAAGTAGGAACACCTTTTTTTTTTTTTCTTTTTTGACAAACTGGAGCAGACCTATCCCTGAAGGTTTAATGGAACTATCTTCAGAGTGGTGTGGGTTGACTTTAAGATGTTCCTTATCTGTTTCTGGAAGGTTGCAGTGGGAAGATATATTCATCAGGCAAGTTATTGTCCTTACATTAAAATCACCTGGGAAAGGCATAAGGGAATTTAGCCACCTGTTCTGAATCATAGCATTCAACTTTAAGGCAAGTTGACATAACATCATCACTATGAGCCACTGGAGGAAAATAAAAACTGAATAAAAGTAAGATCAAATTAGATTCCAATAAATCCAAGACCAGGGCCAATAGAAAACAGTCATAGTGTGGTAACTACGTTTTTCTAAGTTCAAGAAAGGAGGAGACAAGAAGGTATAGGTCCTGGGGCTAGCCTTACCTTTACCCCTTCTAGGAAGTGTTGGGAGAGAGTGACACACAAATCCTAATATCCAGAACATCTGGAGATACAAAACTTATTCAACAAATGTTGACAGTCTTATACATATTCTATGGCTTTGTAGACTATCCATGGCTAGGAAGTAATAATATATTTTCTTTTAAATTGTCTGTGAAAATAACATTGATTGACACAGTTTGAGATTTTGTAACACCATCATTACTGGTGGCCTGAATCTTCTAAAAGGTTGATTATTTATTTGACTATGCTGAAATCATATACAGGTTGAGTATCTTTAATCCTGAAATCTGAAATCCAAAGACCTCCAAAATCCAAACTATTTTCTGTCAACCACCCACTCCCACCTTTGAAGTGGCAGCTTCTGCACTCTTACTTGTTTATTTCTCAGATCCTCAGTCTCTTTCCAGCCTCATGGCTCATAAACAACATATGTAGAGAATGAATGAGACTTAAGGCTGGAGAGAGACATGAGGCTGGAGAAAGATATGAGGATCTGTGAAATGGCAGGAATCCAAGTGGTGATTTTGGGCAGGAATCCATACTTTCCTGAGGATCTGGGAGACTAAAGATATAATGGACATGATATGTGTATTTAAAAGAAAATACAGTATTGCACAGGAGATTTCTGGGGAGCCTACCAGCTGCCCACTTCTGCCTTTGAGGTAGCAGATGTGGCACTCCTTTTAATTTATTTTTGGGCTCCCTGGAGATCCCCATGTGTATGCAAATATAGATATTCCATTTTTTTTAAAAAAAAAAAGGTCTAATATACAAAATATTTAAGATACTCGACCTGAACACCTATCCTGATTATATCTGTGTATAGTGACTACTACTTCTTTTCAACTATTTATTTTAAGTTTTGGCAATTGTTATAATATGTTAAGGACTATGCAAATATAAACTATTTAAAAAAACACAATTATCCCAGTTCACAAATATGTAAAATCAAACAAGATGCAAAATTTTAAAAAGTTTAAAAATAGGTTAGCAAGTGAAACAATAGAAGGAATACTAAAGCACAAAATAAAATAAAATAAACTATTCAAACAGAATTTAATGTAAGGCATCAGCTGAAACAATGTAAAACATAACACAAAGAATGAAGTATAACACTGAACTACTATCAAGTTTCTTCTACAGAAAACACACAATTGCTTAGAGGGTTTTTGTTGTTGTTGTTTAAGTATTTACCTATAAGCAGAAGGGCAACAAAGATAGTGCCAGCATAACTTCCTTGGTAAAATTTCTCAGAGCCTGGATGTAGTCACTGAGATAGTCTTCGCTTCTGGCCCTGCTATACCTGCCTCTGAAGTTTGTAGGACAGAGAGATAAACATCTCCTGAAAACTGAAAAACCTAGGCCAACTTGTATAGAAGAGTAAGGTCTTTCAGATAACTTGGACCTGAGTTGTATGTTCAACCTCATTGCTTTTGGTGAAATTTAAGTTCAATGAACTTTAATTTGATTAGGGCCATTACTGCTCTACCAGTTGTACAGTCTAAGCATCATTAATTTTTCAGAAACGTATATAAAAAAGTAACTAACTTACTTAGGCCTCCAAAGAGGGATCTTCCAAAAGAGCATGTTCAACCAGAAAGATGACAGCAGTATCCCCCAACGTTGCTTCCTAACTTACAAACCTATTCAGATTCCTCTTTCTTTGCATAATTGGGACTTATTGATTTATAGTGTCATTAGCATTCTCTACATTCAGAGGTGTTCAAGGACACATAAATGCAAGTGCAGTCATTTCAACAGGAAACTCTGCAGTTACCCATCCACCTTGGAAAGTAAAGCTGTACAAATGTGAGTGACCACAGTGTTGCAATCCCCTATGATCTCTTTACCATTAAATTGCATGGCACTATCGATTAACATTTGCCGAAGCCCTTTGATCGTTTCTAACCCTTCTCAACTTTAAAATTGTTTTATGAGAGCACTTGATGTATCTTTGCTAATGAAAAAGACTTTTTCAATAAGCTGCCCTCCTGCTGTTTGCCGTTAGCCATATTTCTGGCTAAGTGTCTTCACCATCAACCAGTTTTGCTAGCACTTAACAACTATCATTAGCACCAGACACACTATAACCTCACTAGAGTTGAAGGTAATGCATTTTATAAATGCTCTATCTGGTGTTAAAGAACAGCTGGCAGCATCTGAGCTGACCTATTCCAACACTGTTATTAATTTTTCAGGTATCCTAAGTAGCTTAAGGCCACAAAAAATTATTCCATAAAGCTTATTAGACATATAGCCTTTTCAGCTACAAATACAATCAGACATTGGCTTCATGGGATTATAAAAAACAAGTATCTCTAAGGAGAATTAAGCCTGTTATGTATTGCTCTTGTTAATATGTGGTTTTCACTCAGGCTATTGTGTTTATTACAATGACATGTTTTCAAAGCTGTTGACTTAGAAAGAAACTGCTAATGTTTTCTTGGTTGCTTTTACAACTTGCTAAATCATTCAGTTGTCCTTCACACAGTGCTGAAGGAAGAATTTAGTTAACACCACAACAAAACTGAATGTCCTGAAAAGAAGCAGAGTGGTAGAGTCTTGAGAGCTACAGCAACTGAATTGCAGGAGGAGAAGGAAGAGGAGGAGGAGGAGGAGAAAGAAAGTCCTGCCTGCACTGTTATAGCTTTATCCACCAATTCAAACTGATGCATGAAAGTATAAGCCATTTTCATTCAAAGGATTTAAAAGTAGAACTCCTGGAGTGTAATGCCCTGGACCCATGGAGAGGGAAATGTCTACAAGATCCCAAAAATATTAAAACAGGAAGTTGAGAAGTACAATTTTGTCCTGAACAAGCCAAGAGTCAAAGTAACTAAGTCAAAGGCCCATTCTCAGAGACATTCATTGCTGGATAGTTTTCTTGGTGACTGGTCTGCTTCTGGAGAAAAGGATCTTCACCTGAGCCTGCTAAGGTTCAGCCCTCTTTGAACAATTATAAGTTGATAAGCAAATTGGTTTTGTACCTGCACCCCATCCCCGTATTTCTTCTCAGTACATCTCTGTAACCAAACAAATGTTTAGTTGGACATGGCATTCTATTTCATCCAAACCAGAAAACCAGAGCTTGGAGAGTTACTTCTCTTGTACTTCTTACAAGAGTCTCCCCAGGAGTTAATTTCCAGTATAACTGCAATTTTTAAAATGTAACACTTTATATTCCTGTTTCTGATAAGTCACTGAAACAGTTGACTTTTAACACAGTACTTTAAGAAACATATCTGAATGTATCAAGCTGCTTACCTGTGGTACATAACATACTCCCCTCATGTTCATTTATACTACCTATTACCTCAACATCTACAAGAGATCCTAAAGCAGAAGCCTGAGGCAGAAGATAATCTAGCACTTGAACCATGCTATACTTCTGCTCTAATGTTGATTGAATCCACATACCCATAAATATAAAGACAACTTAGAAAATGCTGTTACAATGCAAAACTAATGAAAACAGTCCTCATTAAGCACCAACTGTAATATAACATAGTTATATCTTAGCTTCGAGGGAAACTTTAATTAGAACTAGTGAGTTATTTAAAATAGTTACTTCGACAGGGAACCTGTGGTTGTCTGTGTTGAATAATTTCTGGATAATTGTGCTTGAACTGATTCTGTGGCTATGCCTTCAATCTTGCCTTTTTGAGATGAGCAATCAAATAAGGAAGATTGCACTTAACTATTGTTTCTGAATCTAGTCTTCTCTTCTTAATATGAAACTTCATAGAGAATTTTTCTGAGCAAGAATAACAAAAAAGCCAAATTCTCTATGCTCTCAGCAGCTCAGCATAGTAGAGCATTTGTGAAGAGGACATACACAAAGACACGCATGTTAACAATATGATTTCATTTAAATTTTATTCCAAACAACTGTCCAAAGCAACAAAGATAACACAGATAGATAAGAGAGCATTTTGCAGAGCCAGGTCAAACAGTAATACTACTCTACAGTATTTCCTTAGTTTGCTCATGTAAATAGCCTATTATTCCATAATTTATTGTGCCTATTTTTTTCTTCATTTTTTTTAAAGCAGACATTTAGTCATAGAGTACCAAGGATGAAGGAATCTATATAAAGACCCATGAAAAAGAAACAAATCAATCAAATAGTTTTTTCTCCCCACTTGCATGTTCAAAGGCAAAGTCATTGCAGTCTCTGAAACCTCAGACGGAAACTGTGGACTTACTAGTGAAATAGTGCCATTCAAAGCTTAGAAGAACCCAGAACTTCAATCTATACTGTGGACTTATCAGATTCTCCCAGGTGTTTGCTTATCTGAACAGCTGGGAGAGGGTGTATAGTAGCAATAGGTCTCAGAGATAAAAAGAGTATTTAAGATTTTAAAAAGTGTATTTATAGGTTTGTAATGAAAATCTTGGCCTGAGGGTGATCTTTACGAACAGTCAAAGCACATTTCAAACATGGAAGTAATTCTATAGGTTAGTCCTAGAGATGATATAAAAGCCAGACTTTGACAAGATGAAGGGGAAAAAAAACTGTAATCACTTTTGGCTTATAGGTGTGGTGTAAGTCACACTTGCCCAAGCAACAGGGTTTTTTCTTAAAAAACTAGAAATGCATATTATAATATTTAACATTCTTATTTATGCATATCTTTATTGATGTATGTTTGAAAAGTAAATTACATGACAAACAGCCTACCTATTTGCTACTGGCATGCTTATATACAAACCTGCCCAAATGGCTGGACTCCATCTGATGCCACCAAGTACAAGGCAAGGTTGGGGAAAGTAGAACATGTGACCATTTTTGAGATCTTTTCCTACACGAGATCCCTGTACTGCTCCAAAAAATTGGCAGATGAACAATGCCCAGACCACCCCCCCACACACACACAAAAAGGCCAACTCATAAACTGTCACACTATTTGATTTTACTTTCTTTATAAATCTTTCTTTCTTTCTTTCTTCTTGCCAAGAAAGCCAATGCAATTCTCGGTTGCATCAATAGGAGTATGGTGTCTAGATCGAGGGAGGTACTGGTACCACTCTACTCTGCTTTGGTTAGACCTCATCCTGAATACTGTGTCCAGTTCTGGGCACCCCAATTCATGAAGAACATGGTCAAGCTGGAGCAAGTCCAGAGGAGGGTGATCAAAATGGTGAGGGGCCTGGAAGCCATGCCCTATGAGGGCAGACTTAGAGAGCTGAGTATGTTAAGTCTGCAGAAGAGAAGGTTAAAGAGGGGACATGATAGCCATGTTTAAATATTTGAAGGGATGTCATGTAGCGGAGGGAGTGGGCTTGTTTTCTGCTGCTCCAGAGATCAGGACAAGGAGCAATGGATTCAAGCTGCAGGAGAGGAGATTCCACCTGAACCTCAGGAAGAACTTCCTGACAGTCAGGGCTGTCTGGCAGTGGAATATGCTGCCTTGGAGTGTAGTGGAGTCTCCTTCTTTGGAGGTTTTTAAGCAGAGGCTGGATGGCCATCTGTTGGGAGTGCTTTGAGGGTGTTCCTGCATAGCAGGGGGTTGGACTGGATAGCCCCTGTGGTCTCTTCCAACTCTACATTTCTATGATTCTACATGCATGAATTTGACGACCTTTTTGCATCTCTTCACCTCGTAGATACCTGGACAGGATTTGTTTTTCTTATTTTTTTCTTTTTTTCTTTTTCTTGTTCAAACAAGAGCCACAGTCCTTTATCAGGAAACATAGCTACAAAATATTGGTATAATACTTTTCTAGACAATTCCATCACCTTTTCTAACCTAGTATACTTCTATTTCTAGTATATTTTCTAACCTAATATATATTAGGTTAAAATAACCTAAAATGATAAAAAAAATAACAGCAAAAATAAAGGCTAAAGAGACTTTTCTGACCTGGCTCAATATAAGAGTGTCTTACTCCAAACTCTGAGTTTCAGGGGTCCATCTGCAATGCCAGTACCTCCCATGTGATGGTGGGGAATTATTTAGCTGAAAAGTAGGAGGTCTACAAGAAAGGGGGTAACCTAGTGAGACATTCCACCAGCATTTACAGGGTTCCATGTAGGGAAAACCAGCCAGAGATTCACAGGGTAAATTAAAATGTGTTTTATTAAGGATGTTCCATTGCACATGCACAAGATCCAAAAACTCACACAAAGCTGACTGAAGGAAAAGGGAGGAAAGTTTCTTGATAGCAAAGTTCAAGGGTGATGAGGGCAATATTTACCAATTCAGGGAACAGCGAAGAAACAGCAATATGGCTTAGACTCATGCCTAAGAACAGTATTTGTTCAGAAATTAGAGTGACAGCATGATATTCAGCAAGTGAGATACTGTGAGGTGACTGGTCAAATTGGAGGGTTTTTATATCCAAAATTTGCCTGGAGAGCAAGGGTGTTAACGACTCTCTGGCTGAGTAAACAATGGAAGTTGCAGAGTAGATTATGAGGCCCAGACTGTGTTAATGATCTTAGTGTTAGGTGGCAAAGAGTTAATGGCTGTTGTGATAGCTCTGCAATGGTGGACAGTTGTGTGTGGACAATGGGGGAAATACAAAGGTAAGTGGGAAGAAGGGTTTAAACGATCAGTGGTTTGGTAGTAATTTCTCTGTCACTATAGTCTGACAGCAGAGTCATTATAGTTTAGCTTAAGCCTATTATTTCTGGAGTTACCTGGTGCTTCCTGACTATGATCTGGTGACACCTAGAGGGGATCTCTGACCTACTTTGCAGCACATGTGTTCAGTCACTGTTTTTCCTCTTGCACAGCTTGGCCTCACATCAGAGTCCATTTGATATCAATGCTAATTGATATACTTTGTCAATTAAATCATATTTCACCAATAAAGCCAAATCAAAGTGTGGGAGTATAGCTCTTGGTAACAAGTGAACGCTGTCTCTCTTAAATGTCGTGATTTATATGGAAGGAGATTTGTTAAACTGTGGTTTAATAGGAGCCCTCCCTAGAATTCTCAATTTTTGGTATATTCACAATAGGTGGTGGTAAAAGAACTTCTGGTTGGTAACATCTGGTTGGCAATTGTTCCACTAGGGATGCAGTTTTTCACTAAGTTTCTTCTCAGAGGCAGCAATGAGCAATTGCAGGAGTCTTCTTCCTCCTGCAAGAAAGTCTTCAAAACCACACAATTCTTGATAGCTATTTGTCATTTCAGACTTATTTTATGAAAAAAAAAATCACGTGCTTTTTTTTATGGAGAAACAGCATTTTGCATTCAGGCAGCACCAGTTTCTGAGTGGAAAACAATATTTCAATGTATAAATATTAACTGCTATGCAGAAATTGCTGTTCTCTACCCAGAAAATGCTGATTTTATGCAAATCAGCTCTGTATGATTTTTACATAGGCCTTTTCCACACAGGACGAGGGAATCGCCCCGTGCCGGTACCCACCAGACCTATGTGCTCCACCCGCGGGTCCAGGCTGGTTCAGAGCAGTCCGTGGGTGCCGCTCTGCACTGCTCCGGGGATGAAAATGGCGGCTCTTCACCAACTGGTGAAGCTCGCCAGCCTAAAGCCCGCCCCCGGCAGATCTGCAGGCTTGCACTGGTGCGAGCCTGCAAATCTGCACCGGAGCGTGGGAACGGAGTGGCATGCTCCCTGCTTTTGAAAGACTTGTTTTAAGTGGTCTTTCAAAAGCACGCTGAACGACCACTTTGGGTCATTCCAGAGCAGGCTGAGGTCTGGAACTATACAAAGTAGTCCAGACCCAGTCCGCTCCCAGGTGCACTCGTCCTCCCCGGAGGACATTCTGCACTGTTTTAAAAGCCCCGTGTGGAAAAGGCCATAGAGTAACTCTCCAATTACAGCAAGTTCTACGCAGAAAACAAGATTTTTTTCACAAGAATTAATATTTCTGAATTGAAATATCATTTTTCTCTGGAGAAACTGCTGTGTTCTACAGAGCAAATGCTATTTTCTTTGTTAAATGTTCACTTGTGAATTCTGCACAGAATAAGTCCCCAACTGCAAAAAATTCTGGTCAGTAAAGGATTGTTCTCACTAGGGTTTCTCAACAACAACAACAACAAAAAATGCTTTCTGACCATTTTTGAAATATTTTTGAACATTTTCCCCATCTCTATGTTCTACATTCAGCTATCTATTTCAGGGTTCAGGACTGTGGCCATCATTTCCCAGATACTACGAACAGGGCAAAAAGAATGGTGGAAGCAGGTCTCAGTTCTTTTGAATTTTTGCTTCCCTGAAGTTTTTATTTATTTATTTATTTATTTATTTGTATCCCGCCTCTCCATACGGATCGAGGCGGCGAACAACTTACAAATAGCATGTATTTCGAAACATTTCTATACATGCCCCCAACAAGCTGGGTACTCATTTTATTCTGCTCTTGCTGTCTGAAGCAATAGTACAAGAAATAAATTGAAAAGAAGAAAAGGAAACATGCTTGTCATCATAAATAATGTGGAACACCCACATAAATATTTCAAACAATTTTCCCTCTCCTGAAATATTACACATGCACCCCCATTACTATTCTTCTCTTCAGGGCATTTTAATTCAGCCCCAAATTTAACACATATTCACATTACAGAAAAAAAACACTGCTATTTATTTATTTAAAAACATTTTTGTCTCATCTCTCCTCTGCTCAAGGCAACATGCTATAGATTTTAATACTCTACCTTTTCTCCTGAAAAACAAATCAAATAAAAAATGCATGAAATCAATAGCACAAAACCAAACTTGTTAGAGCAACTAAAGTATAGAACAAACCAAGATAGAGAAGAAGGACAATGGCTGGCTTTAAAGACAGGTATTATGAAGCTTCTGAAACCTTGGAGTGGGAGGGGGGAGTTATGTGTCTTCTTTAGAAGTTAATCTCAGTAGTTTAGGGTCACTGCAGAAACAGATTTCAAAGAAGCACTGTGTTAGTCTCTTGCAGCATATGTTACAGAAAGAGTGGTACTCTTTTTCAATGCTGATCTGTTTTCCTTTACACTATCTTGAGCTGGACCCTACTAACCAATTTTACTTGTCAGAACAGTTCACAGCAGTTCAAATAAAAAGCAACCATGATTCAACTCAGGCCTTTTTTCAGACATGGCTTCTAAATGATAAAGTGACCTTTCATAAGAGGAAACATCCATCTGGCACAACAGATATTTACAGAAAGAGTTAACAGTTTGTTTTTGTTTTGTTATACTCAGTTTTTAATAAAGAAATTCATGTAATTAGCCTTGAAGGTAGCCTAATCCAGATCCATGCAATTTGTGAAATATTCAACAGAACACAAACCACTAAATATGAATTGTGAATGGAAAAGTGTTTGATTTGTTGTAGCAGGTGGGCAGGGGCAATACATTTGATAACCAACCATAGAATAATGAGACCAGACACAGAAGATCAGGTTAAATAAGGGTCACTTTGGCCATTTCCGCACTGGACATTTAAAATGGTGCAGAGTGACTTCCGATGGAACTCTTCTACACCATAGAGTGGACTGGGGTGGACTATTTTTGTAGTTCCACACCTCAGGCCCTTTCCGCACGTGGGGTGTGAATCGGGCAGAAATGGGACTCACCGGATTTTTCCTGAGTCCAGGTGAGTCCATCACGAAGAGCAGCAGCGCGAGTTCGGCACTCTGCAGTTCTCTGGCATCCAAAATGACAACTTCCAGTTGGTGGAGGTTCTCCACTAACCGGAGAAGCTCGCCAGTCGAAAGCCCGCCCCCAGAAGATCTACAGGCATGCACTTGTGCGTGCCTGCAAATCTGCTCGGGAGCGCGGCAATGGAGCGGGACAGGGTTGCCCACTCCGTGCTTTTTAAAAACCTCAAAAAAGAGGTTTTTAAAAAGCAAGCTGCACGACCAATTCCGGCCGCGCAGAACTGGACTGAGGCCATTTCCGCACCGGGCATTTAAAATGGTGCAGAGTGACCTCCGATGGAGGTCTTCTACACCATGGAGTGGACTGGGGTGGACTACTTTTTGTAGTTCCACACCTCAGTCCAGTTCTGCGCGACCGGAGAAACACCTCAGCTCCTAGGGCAATCCAAAATGCTTTAGGTTAGCCCCTGTAACTGCAGGATAACCCAGGGGACTCCTATCCAAGCCAAAGAACTCTACAAGTGAGAACCTGAATCCGAGGTTACCCTCAAAGGTAGTCTCCCTCCTCACCCCTAGGGCTATGAGGCCTTGAAAAGAATTTTCAAAGCCCTACTCTACACCAAAGGGGTGCCAAAGGTGATAATCAAAGACTTATATTCTCCCCCCTCACTTGCCATGGATAAGGGACAAGTAACTGTTTAGTCCCTTTCCCCAACCAGGCTAACCAACATGGCCCTTATCCCCTCTTGCGACCATCCCAGGAAAAATCTATTCCCCACTTTCAACAAATGAATCCCAATCAACCTCGTATAGCTCTGGACTTCAGAAAACAATTGTGAAGGCAGAAGAAAGTGGCCCAACCCATGCTCATAGCATGATGAAATTCTTTGTTGACCTTTCTCTGAACAAGGTCCAAGTGTCTGGTAGGGCAAAATGGCAGGGAAAAAAGGGGAAACTCTGGGCCAACAACTTTTCTATAAGTTGAAAATCCTTCATAACTTGTAAAACCAGAACTTTCTCTTCAGCAAGCCAAAACCTTTCCCAGCAAAGTGAATGACTAAAATGTCAGGAAGAGGCCCGGTACAGTCTTCAGACAAAAGAGACAACAAACTGCTTCACTGGAGGCCTCTATTTCCAAGCCACTCCGCAGGTAGCAATAGCACTCCACCCTAGCTGAACCTGAAAATGGCAACTTCAAGCCTGGTACATTGCCCAGAACATCGTACTGTGGATGCAAATCAGGAAGTATGTTGTCTTGCTACACAATGCCTAAAATCTAACAGAAAGGGGGAGGAGCTACCAACGATGGCAAAAGGAGGCTGAAAATTCGTCTCTCGGAACAGATGACTATAAATAACCCGAGGAGTCCTTTCCAAAACAAGAAAGATTGTGAGTAATTGACTAAATAATGTGGGAAAGAATGTGAGATAAAATAGTGGATTAGTTTTGATTCTTTTCCAACTGGAGCAAAAATAAAAGACTCTGTTTAAACTGCAAATAATTGCTGAAACGGACTGAAAGCAAAACAGTTCTTTTTTTCTTGGTTTTTGCGAGATATATGTCGTCTAAACAAAAAGACAAGGTTTATAAACAACCTAAGTGGAGACGACCTACGGCAACAGATAAAACATATAATCGTCTAGTTAGAGACTTTGAAGATACAAACTTAAGCTCTAACGGAGACGAAAAAGACATTAAAATGGCGGCGAAGAAAGCCGCGAACGGAGCTAATGAAGAGATAAAAACTTTTATACACAAGCTTATTACAGAGTCTAATCAAACTCTTGTTACTACAATAACATCTAATATAAGGGCAGAAATGGGGCAATTGCAGGAAAAAATCTCACAGGAGTTAAAATCATTGGACCTTAAAGTGGATGGTATTAAAAAAACCCAGGAGGATCAGCAGACCAAACTAGCAGAACATGATGGCAAGATTTCTTTGTTAGAGAGACAAATTGTCCAGCTTCAAGACCAGAATAGAAGAAACAACGTGAGAATTCGTGGATTTGCAGAGCAGCCACAACAAAGTCAAAAATCCTTAAAAGAGGAAGTTTTAAAATGGCTAAAAAGCATTGTTCCTGAGATTGTATGGGAGGAAAATGACATAGAGAGAATTCATCGGGTGTCAGCTGCAAAGAGAGGAATAACTCCCAGAGATATTATTATGAGGGTTGCAAATTTTAACAAAAAAGATGATCTGATGAGAGCTATTAGAAAGAATTCAGGAATATTGAAGTATCAAGATAACATAGTGGAAATATATAATGATTTATGCCGCGAAACAATAAACTGGAGAAGAGAAATGAAACCCTGTATCATAGTCCTGCAGAGGGCTGGAATAAGATACAGCTGGGGATATCCCATTTTTTTGAAATTCCAATGGGCTGGCAAATATTACAGAATAAATTCTCTTGAACAAGGATTGCAACTCCTGAGAGAACTGAAACTGATCCAGCAAGAGGAAGGTGCGGCTGGAGGAGTGGAAGAAGAAGGAGCAGTGGGAGGAGCAACTGAAGAAGGAGCAGCGGGAGGAGCATCAGGAGGAGGGGAGAAGAAGACTTCGGGAGATAAACGAAAGGACAGAGGCTGAGGAGGACTGGAAGAAACAATATGAAATAACAGAAGAAGAAGAAAGAGAACTCCATAGAGTGGGAGAAGGGTAGATAACTAGTGATTAGAATATATTCTTATAGATTGTAAATGCATAGAATTTGATCTATATACATATAAAGTAAAAGGGTAGAGAGAGGGAAGGGAGGGGGAAGAGAGGGAAAAATATGGGAAAGAAAATAATTCGGGAGAGGATATTGGTCTCTATGCCGGGAGTTGGTATACCTTCACCCCCCCCAAGACCATGGGAGGTCGTTGCCAAGGCAGAAGCGCTTTGGGGGGAAAGGGGGGATGAATGTTTGTGTGGGTAGGGGAGGGGAGGGCGGGAAGGGGGAGGGGAGTGGGAGGGGGGAAGGGAAGGGGAGCACCATCACACTAAAGAGCCAATGGGGAGTGGGATTAGGAAAATGGAAATATGAAAAATGGAGAATAGATTGAGAATATCAACATTGAATGTGAAAGGTTTAGGTACTATAATAAAGAGAAAAAGGATAGAATCGATATTAAAAAAGATAAGGCTGATGTAATTTTTTTACAAGAAACACATGGAAAACGAGATAAAAAAAATGAGCTTAGATTGAACTGGGTAGCCATTTATGAGGAAGCATTTGGTACATCCAAATCAAGAGGAGTTGCAATAATAATTTCCAAAAGATGTAATTTCATTGTAACAAGTGTGGAATTAGATGAAAAAGGTAGATATGTAATTATACAAGGTGAAATAGATGGAGAAACATATGTTATAGTGAATATCTATGCACCTAATGAGAAGCAAAAAGAGTTTTATGAAGAAATATTTAATAAGATTAAAAATATGAAAGGAGATTATACAATAATGGCAGGTGATTTTAATATGGTGATGGATAGATGGAAAGATAAATCGGATCCATTAATTAGAGACAGATATAATAATGTAACAATTTTGAATAAATTAGTGAGTAGAAATGAATTGATAGATGTTTGGAGAGTAATAAAGGGTGAGGAAAAGAAATATACGTATTATTCATCAGTTCATAAAAATTATTCAAGAATAGATTATATTTTTGTCTCAAAGAATATGATACCTAGATTAATAAATACAGAAATAGAAACAATAAAAGTGACAGACCATGCTTTGATGAATTTGGATATAACTATGAAAAGGAATTATAGAGAAGCAAAAAGGTGGAGATTGGATACTAAAATACTTAATTATAAGGAGATAGTAAATAAAATAGAGAAGGAGTGGCAAGAAATTTGGGATATAAACAATAAGGAAGTAACACAAGATGTATTATGGGATACAATGAAGGCAGTGGTAAGAGGATTATGTATTAAAGAATCAAGCAAATTAAAGAGACAATTAGGAGAAAAAAATTGAAATTAGAAAAAGAAATAAAGGAACTAGAGAATGATTATATAATAGATAGAACTAAACAGAAATTAATAATATTACAAGCTAAAAGAGATGAATTAGAAAAGATAGAAATGGATGAAGTTCAGAAAAATTTAATATATTTGAAAAGGGAATACTTTGAATATAGTAATAAAAATTCTAAAATGCTGGCTAAATCAGTACAATAAAAAAAACTAGAAATATGATTGGCGTAGTAAAAGATAAATTTGGTAAAGAAAAAAGGCTGATGAAAGAGAAATTAAAAATATTTGAGGAATTTTATCAAGAATTATATTTAGCAGAAGAAAAATCCGTAGAGAATATAGAGGAGTACATTGATAAAAATTGGAAAGTAAGGCTAACAGAACAAGATAAAGGGTTGATGGAAGAAATGATATCAGAAGAGGAAATAGAAGAAGTAATAAATAACTTAAAAGGAGGAAAATCACCAGGATTGGATGGACTAGGTCCAGAATATTATAAAACATTTAAAAAAGGTTTAATTCCTAAATTAAAAGTTTTATATAATAGTATACTAAGGGGTGGAAAAATTCCATCATCATGGAAGCAGTCACTAATAATATTAATTTTAAAACCAAATAAGGATCCTATGGATCCAGGTTCTTATAGACCAATATCTTTAATAAACCAAGATGCAAAAATTTTGACAGCAATAATGGCGAAGAGGTTAAATAAATTTATATATAAGTATATATAAAGATCAATGTGGTTTTATACAAGGAAGACAGATGGCAAATTTAATAGGGAAAACGATAAATAAAATAAATATAATGGATAGAGATAAACAAAAAGCTGGAATTTTAGCGTTAGATATATTTAAAGCTTTTGATTGTGTGGAATGGCCGGCGTTAAAAACAATTTTAAATAAAATAGGATTAGGAGAAAGATTTAAAGGGTTAATAAATCAATTATATTCACATAATACATCTGTAGTGATGGTAAATGATGGATTTACAGATCAGATTCAAATAACAAGAGGAACGAGACAAGGATGTCCATTATCTCCAGTTTTATTTGCAATAGTAATAGAAATATTAGCAAATGTGATAAGAAATGATGAGAATTTGGAAGGAATTGGAGCGAAGGAGAAAAATAAAATAAGCTTATTTGCAGATGACACATTGATGACAATTAAAGATCCGGTTGAAAAGATAGATAGAATAGATAAACATTTAAAAGAGTTTGGGGAGAAGACAGGATTGAAAATAAATTGGGCCAAATCAGAATTAATGTTATTTAATTATACTAAAGAAGAAGTACAAGAATTTATAAGTAGTAAAAGAGGATTACTTAAAGTAAAAGAATCAATTAAATATTTAGGAATAGATATTACAAAAAATTTACAAGGACTACAAGAAAAATTTTTTAAGAAATTAAGATTAGAAATTAAACGGAAATTAGAGGATTACAAAAATATAAAGTTATCGTGGTTTGGTAGAATAGCAGTGGTAAAAATGAAAATTTTACCTAAAATTAATTTTTTGTTTAGAATGTTACCAATAAAAGTATCAGAGGAAGAGTTAAAGGAGTGGCAAAAGATATTAAATAATTTTTGTAATGGAAATAAGAAAGGAAAATTGCAATTAATGATAAACTAACATGTAGAATTAGGTTTATGAAAGGTTTGGTAAAAGGAAACGATTTTGAAGAAATTTGGAAAATATTTCTAGAAAAAGTTTTGAAAAGAGATGGTAATGCTACCCTGTTAGAAGAATGGCAATTTTGGAAGGTGGATTAAATAAAAAGTTGGCTCTGGGGGGTGGGTTTTTTCTATTTCTTTATTATTTTTATTTTTTATTTTGTATTTCTATATTGATTATTAGCTGTGTGTGTTAAACTTGTGATTTATAGATATAAATTGATATGTGAGGTTTAATGTTTAAAAGGGGGAAAAAAGTTAAAAGGTAATTGGTTTTAGAGATAGATTACTTTTAGAGATATTAATTAATAAGTTTATAAATAATAATAGGAAGAGATTAAATCGAAGTGAAAAATATTGGATTAAGAGTGAAAGTATAATAATAAAAATAAATATAATGAAAATAAGAATTGAAGATAGGTAATAAAAATGTATAAGTTGTATGATATGGAACAAGATGAACAAGTTTATGATTTTAAGGGAAGGGAATAATAATAGTATAAGTTTGCATTGTATAAAAGAAGGGGGAAAAAATTATTTTTGTTTGTTTGTTTGTTTGTTTGTTTGTTTTTAACTCACTATTATGTATAACACACGGTGTTTTATTTTATGTTTGTTTTTGTGATTTAGTTATAAAAATTAATAAAAAAATATTTAAAAAAAAAATAAAATCTAACAGAAAAACAGGAACAAAGTTAGTTGAGCAAAACAGCCTCAAAATTTGAGAGGACACACATACCTCTTTGCCCAACTATAATCAGGTCCTATAGGCTCTTAAATGGCCACATTAACCAAGCAGGCCTAAAGGGCACCACAAAGCCCAATAGGCCTCTAATGGTCCACATGAAGGCCCCACATCAACAAAAGGCCTGATAGGCTTCAAATTGAGCACATGGCCAAGTGGCTGATAGGACTCAAAACTTAACAATTGAGAACTTAGGAGCCCTGCAAAATAACAACAATAACAATAACAATAATTATAATAATAATACGGCAATGAGTATTGGTCAATTCCCCAATAAGGGATCAACAGGAGCAGCATAGATTTTAAACCCTCAAACTGCTTCTGCAAATCAACTCCCACACAAAGCCTGATAGATGCTCATGCTAGGAATGTCCTGGACTCCTGTGCTATGAAGATCCAAAGAGTAATGTGAGGGGATGGTCAGACTTTAAATAGTCTCTGAGTCTGGACCCATTATATGTTGCATTCTGATACCCTGTGCTAGCTGCCAATCACTCTGGTATCTCCCATGGAGGGTATCAAATTCCTATCCTCCTCAACAGAGTTGTTCACCATATAAGTCTACATTAGGCCACCATTAGGCACTAAACTTGGCAGAGAAGATTTTCTGAGTTCATCTTGTCATACATTGTGGACTCTTGCACAATTCTTTTCAACTACAAATAAATAAATAAATAAATAAATAAATAAATACACAGGTATATGAACAATTGGGGAAACTGAAAAAAACATTAACTATGACGCTCTTCAAAAAAATAAAAACTACATGCCCTCCAGCATTTCCCAGATGAAAATCAAGATATGTGTGCCCAAGCAAGTGTGATCACAATAGTAAAATTATTAATGAGGAAGAACATACAATCTAGAAGCTGTTGCAACAGTTTGCTTTTGCCCGAACCTAATGAGAAGGGCAAAATTCCAGCCCTCCTCTCCCCTTTCTTCAGCTGAGTGAATTGACTGCCAGCTACTTTTGCACTTTGAACTCTGTTTGCAGCAAGCAACCTGAGGACAAGTGGGAAGATGAGAGAGACGTTTTGATATTTTAAAGGCATTTGAACAAGTTAGATTACATTCAGACTGTCCCTGCCAAATCAGGACAGTAGGAGAGTATGAAACCGATGGGCTCTAAAAGCTACCTTACCAGGAAAATTCACAAGGAGGCATAGAAAAGAGGTGGAAGCACTGCTGCTGCTACATGGCCAGCAGCAAGCACTTAGTCCAGTATCTGTGCAGCGATGAAGATCTTCAGAACTTCCTCCTCCACACCACCCAGTCTGGGCCTCAGCTGATGTCAGAGTACCAACTCTTTAAAGAGGATCAGAAGGCTGTGGGATGGTCCACCACTGAGACATGAATGGTGCTTCCATTTGCAGGTATTGATTTTATTTGAACTTTTTGCTTCTTTAAATTAAGTTTAGGTCAGAAGCCTAAATAGGTGGGAGATATGAAGCTATTCCCAAAGGAGTACCATCATCCAAAAGAAGTGAAGGCCTTCTTCCCATTTCTTTTGCAATTTGCACCAAGCTTGATCTTTAAAGTTAGTGATGGGCAGACCTGTCACATCCACTTCCAGGCTTCCTCCATTTCTCTAAGTATGTTTCTTGCTAGTTCTGTGTGAAAAGAAAGAGAGAAAGAAAGAAAGATAGATGGATGCATGTGCACATATTTTTGATGAAGATTTTTCTAATACAATTGTCAATGGATTCCAGAAATGGATTCATGAACCCATCAACTAAGCATCTTTTCATGGGTTTTAGACATGTATACAACAAGGTTTTTTGCTTTTTTTTTATAAAGTGCACGTCTTGCTGAATATTTATCTTTTTTTCTTTTGTGGAACATAACAAGTGGCAGGAAATGTATGAGTTTCCAGCCACAAACTGTCTATTAACATATTTATTCCAGGAGATTCAGATCAGAAAACATCTCCGATCTTCTTTTTTAAAATAATCTCTGTAAAGTAATTTTTTTTAAATAGCACTAACACTACCACAAATAGTGTCAAGTGTCTTCCTTTTGGGTGAATACTGTGTGTAAGAAAACAGGAAAAGAATAGCACAATAGGCAAGCCTTGTTCTCTAAAAATATCCAGATGGGAAGCTGTGTGATATATGGAGTAATTTCTGTGTGCAAAAAGGTTATAACTGCAGTAGAAGAATATATAAAAGAGATCTCCAACCTTGTGTGCAGCCTAGATTTGTACCTGCACCTGTTGATTTTTACTTTTTTAAAATCAAAGTTCTTCAGAAACTTCCTGTTTTTTTCACCTGCTTTCTGTTTATATTTTAATAAAGTTCTGTTCACCTTGTATTTCCTAAGCTTTTCAAAACACAGATAACACATAAGAGGGGGAAAAGGCTGTTATTATTTCTGTTTCTGCAGAAGTTTAAAAAAGAGAGGAGAAGAAAGAATATAATAAGGTACTGGAAATCTCACAATAGCTGTGTCTCATGGTGTTTCCATTTTAATTTCCAGAGCTAAGTTTGCTTGCTATAGAGCTTCAAAGAGCATCTGAACTTTGGGATGGTAATTCAGAACAAAGTGAATACCAAAACTTCTTTGATCTTCTTTTCATAATCAATATTTAGAGATGTGTTAAAACACCTGGCAAGACCATGTGAGAAACCCAGCAGTAATCTATGAACATTGAATATCAGGCTTCTTAAAGGAACAGTTTAAAATGAGACCACTCTTTTAACTTTGCTGAGACTGCTCCTTATACCACTATTCTGTTAATAACTGCCTAAGTGCAATACCACAGCAGGTATCTCTTCGTATATTTATTTCCACTTACTAAATCTTATTTCAGAAAGTCAGTTGCTGTTCTAAAAGGGGAAAATACCATTCACCTGTAAGAGCTACCTGCTGGCCCCTTGTAAAGCTCTGAGATAACCAAAGTCATGTAACTGCTGTGTGAATTTCTCTGGTAGTCCATGCTGACCAACTGTTTTGAATTGGCAGGGACAGCCCCTATTACTCCTCTGTTGTCCTACTTTTACAGCTGTATTTAAAATGTGATACTTTCTTTCTCTTCCTCCTACTTTTCTCCCTTTGCCTTTAGCTTACTTCACTGGCTGCAAACTGAGTTCAAAGTGCAGTTTGTGTACAATTAACATGACAAGAGGAAAAAGAAGGGATGGAAATCTAGTATTCTCTTGTAGACCCCCCCAAAAAAAAGAAAAAGAAAAAAGAAAGAAAAAAAAAAGAAAAAGGAAAACTCTTATAGCTTCTTCTAGCTTTTGTGTTCTTCCTCATTCGTAACTTTTTGCCATCTTGAGAACATTCTGATGTTACCTGGCCACAAATGTTTCCATTTATGAAATATCAGAGGGTATGGTAGCCTGCTAGTTCCCTGCCCATCTTCCCTTTATGCTTTCTACGGAATGAAAATGGAGGCCGTTACTGCATGATGTCACCATCCTGGCATGGCAACGTGTTGCTGCCGGTCCAGGATGTGTGCCATCACAGAATGTCATTGGGGTCCCACTACTGTCTTGTCCCCAGCCGTCTTGATTGCAAGGTATACCATTAACAGGAGAAATACACTAATGGCCCCTTTTCCTGTGACATTCCTGTTGGCTGTGTGTTTGTGGAAATGGCAGAAGTGCTATCAAGTGCTTCCTTCCACAGTACAGTGCAGGAAGAGGCCAGCTGTACTGCAGAAGGAAGGAACATGTCTCAAGCGCTACCCATCCACTGGCAGCTGACCAGATGTGGTGGGGAACATTCAGGTCCCAATCCCATCCTGGCAATTGCATTGCCAGAATGGGATCAGGACATTGTACAATTGGGTCATTGTGCAATAAGGGCCAGAGTTCTGCTTGTTATTGAAGGCAAGAGTCGAGGGTGAATGAAGATACCAGAAGAAGCATGGTGACTGCATTTTATTTTAAGTGCAATCAAAGAGCTGGAAGCCAAGTCTAGAAGAATGCCTGGCCATTGCCTTCCAATAATGTTATATTGCTTATGAAAATCTGATTGTGTCTAATTAACCATGCAGATTATGCTTTTGGTCTTTACTTACATGCTAGCAATGCTATATGCCACACCATCCCCTTCCCGAAAGAGTCACTGATTCTTTACTGCATAACAGCTCTTGCTCCAAATGTTTCTGCCATATTTTTTTCAACCACTTTCATTCAGAACAGAATAGATAGAGAATATCAAATCACTAGATGAAATCAGAAAAAGACAGACATTTTTTAGTAAAATATCAATAAATGAATCATGAGCTGCATTTACCTTAGCTACCCAGTTTCATCTGGTTTTGTGCAGGTGTCCTGCTTGTACTCATTTCTCTAGTGGACTGCAGCACCTCTGACTTCCCATGCTTCAATTAAAACTCAGGGGAAGATATTATAAGGCACCTCCTCCCATGTGGATTTTGGGGAACAGAAAGTGCAGGCAGCTGTGGAGACTACAGAGGAATAGAGAACTTTATAAGAGAAAGAAAGGGAAAAAGACAAAACCCTTAGCCACTGAACAGTGAAAATCCCTCTGAAGAGATAGGGGGGAAAAAATCCAAAACACCTTGAGAATGAAACAAAGAAGGAGAAAGAGAAGCAGCAGCAGCACCTGCTGCTGTCTCTTTGTAGGGAAGAAAACTCTTGGGAATTTCAAAGAGATTTTGGCACACCAAGCAGAGGAAAAATGGGATAGAAGAGTTTTACTGTATTCATGTAGCTCAGTCCCCCTCCTCCCAGTCTTGAGGTTATGAAACTGTAAGGAAGATAAATCCTATATGCACTTGCATAAGAGCATAAGACATAATGAACAAAGTAGCAGCTACCTCTGAGAAAACAAGTGTAGGGCTGTGCTTCACTTGTGGCAATCTTGACATAGACATACAAGTTGCATCAGAACTGACATCTTACCTAAAGCAAAAGTCAGAAGTGAAAAATTCCTTTTAAAGCAAAACAGTTTGAAGTCTCGGGGGAAATGTTTATGCAGCAATCATATGTGTTTATGTGCAACATTTCTGTGTATATATATTTCTAATTTCCCCCCCCATTCAGCTTCCAAGTCTTCACTTTTAACTCTTGCTACAATACACCCTACCTTAGATCAGTGTAGGCCAATATGGAGAGAGAGGCTGTTACCCTGGAAACTGGGGTTCCCGCGAGGGGCGCCCGACTTTGCCAATTAGAAATGCCAAATTTGGGGAAATTAGACTTAAAGCACTGTCTTGCTAGTGAGAGGCAGGGTAACTAAGCGAGATCTTTCACCCTATCTCTACAGCGTCGGGTTAGAGAGTGACTAAACAAGGTGTTTCCAAACAATAACAATTCTTTATTAAGAACAAACACAGAAGACAGACACAGACTAACTAACTTAGAAAAGAAAGAGAGTTGTAGGGGAGGCAATACAACCTGTTCCGTAGTCCTGGGGAGAGGATGGAAATTGGGGGAAGAAAGCTCAGCGCACGGCGCTGAGGGGAGTCCCTTAAACACACTGACGGAAAGGCGGGATGGCAGTTGAAGGTGATCCAAGGATCGGTTAAAAATGAAGGGTTTTTATAGGGCAGATTGTGCCTTTCGGCTATGGCAGTCCCAAAGGGGAACAAAAGAGGTTTTGGTGCTGGACAAAAGGATTTGGTGAGGTCAGGTAGCACGTGATGGGATTTGCGTGTAGAAACAATACCTTTGGCTGAGACGTTAATGGCCCAACTTACAAGAGTAGTTTGCCTGAGAGCCATATGGCTATTGAGGAATCCGTGGTGGGAAGTTCCCTAAAGCTTTGGGCAAGTTTTGGGTGCTGGCTACAAAGAGAAATGGAATGCAAACCATTAACAGCCACTTCTCTGTCTGTGCTTATCCGGAGAACTTTGCGAACACGTGAAGTGAGGTAATCACTAACCAGTCCAGCTAAGTCCAAATTAAATGATATCGAAAGGATATCTGGGGGTCCTCACTGAGGGTGCCATGGCCGAAATAACAGGCTATTGCTGAGAATTAAATAAGGTAGATTTTAAACAATGTATTTTCTGTAAAAGATTAGCTTTCCCTTATCACTGGTGTAATGAAAAGGTAACCTGTGGGCTTCATGTAGTTCTCAGCATCTTTTTGAAGCCCTTTATGCTGCTCAGAATACCCCCACAAGGCCACTGATTTCTACAATAAATTATTCATTTTCAGGTGTTCTTGCTCCAAAAATCACAAAATGGGGTTGAAAGTGCATCAGTTTTGATCTTCCAACCTTCCTGGTCTCCCAACCCCAATGCCTAAACAGAAATGGACAACTTCCATTTTGTTGTGTGTTTGTGTATGTGTGTGTGGGGGAGGGTATGTCCTGCTGAAGAATTGTGGGAAAGCCCCCTGCCCCATCACATTTTACTATCCCTATTCTAAAACCTATGGCAGTGACATGCATAAGAGGAGAAAGTTCACACATCCTTATTGGTCTGAAGAAGAAATTTCCACTGCTGTAGCTTCTAGGTCATTCCTTTTTAAAAGAAAAAAATCTGCTCACACAGTCAAACAAATAAATGAGTTCCAGAGCAAAGCAAGCTTGAGCTCTTTCCAGGAGCCAAAATGGTTAAATTGAGGCTATTATACTTTGGACATTTGAGATAACATGACCCATTAGAAAAAAATGACAATGCTCAAGGCAGTAGAAAAAAAGAAAGACTGCATCACAGGTAGATAGACTCAATCTGGGAAGCCACAGCTCTGAGTTTGCAAGACCTTCATGCGACTGTTAATTACAGGGGATGTTGGTGGTTTCACATTCACAGAGTTGTCTTAAGTTGATAAGAAATAACAACAGGCACTGCCAAAGGTACATTTCTTTAAAACGTGTGACTCTGATAAACTATGCTTCTTGAATGCCACAGCTTACAGTCCACCAACATGAGACCTTCACTGTGATGAATAGATGAGGTGTTTCACAAAGCTGCTAATCACAGTTTAACAAGATGTTTTCAACCAAAGTAAAAAGTGACTTGCTTAACATTCTGTGACAACCTTATTCATAATTTTAAATAGCTCTACTGTTGGGTTGAAGAGGGTTGTCAGATGATGAAAATTAATAGAGTAAGTAAAATTGATCTGAAATATGTGATGGGAGTCTGCTCATCTCAATCCTCTGAAACATTCTTAGGTTTTCAACGAATTCATGTCCCAATGTATTCCAACAGCAAAGAGACACTAAAATGGTGAAGCCAGGTGTGAACAAGGAATTAAAGGGGGAGAATCTGAGTAATACAGAACACATCAGTGATATTATCCATTCTACCTCAATCATCCGATAACTGGCCTTCGATTTTCAAGACCACTTTGAATATGTTTTGATTAGCATAACTGTCTGTGTAGTGGCTTATTTTCAACAGAGTTTGCTTCTACACACATCCCTGCCCAAACAAGTTTTAACTTTATGATATGTGTCTTTGTCCTACAGATAAACAGAGCAGTCCACTCTTTTTCTAGCCTATCTTGGATTCAGTTGTGTTCATTAATAGACTTTTCCCCATTACTGTATCAGCCTGTTATAATATTTCTTGTGAAAAGTTGCAGATGAATACAAATACACAGGCATATATAATCATATATATTTTCATACATATATTACTGATTAAATTGATATCCAGACCTTCCACTAAACCATTTCTTAGGGTGGTTAATGTGATATAGGATTAAAATCAAAATTAAAAGATTAAAACACATAAATTGAAATGATCAAAATTAAAAGTACATCAGTTCAAGAAAAAGGAGTAGCAACCTTCCAGTTAAAATGTCTTTTGAAAACAAGTCAGTTTAAAAGAAATTGTCTTTCGGTTTTCACAGAATTCAGAAAAGTGTGTTCCAACTAGTCTTACATACTAGTGTTACGAATAAGGCCCTTTCTGCATGTGTGTGGGGGAAAACGCCCGAAAACGGAGCTTACCAGTGGGTGGGCAAGTCCGTCGCCACAAGGAGCAGTGTGAGTTCACTGCTGTGCAGTCCTCTGGCATTCCAAATGGTGGTTTCCAGTTGGTGGAGGCTCTCCACCAATCGGAGAAGCTCACCAGCCAGAAGCCCGCCCCCGGCAGATCTGCAGGCATGCACTTGCACGCATCTGCAAATCTGCTTTGGAGCCGGGCGACAGAGCGGCACAGGGTTGCACGCTCCGTGCTTTTTAAAAACCTCTAAAAAGAGGTTTTTAAAAAACACGCTGTGCGACCAGTTCCAGTCGCTCTGGAGTGGACTGAAGTATGGAACTACAAAAAGTAGTCTGCCTCAGTCCACTCTACGGTGCAGAAGACCTCCGTTGGAGGTTGTTCTGCACCGTTTTAATAGCCCGGTGCAGAAAAAGCCTAAGTCAAATGCTTCAAAAAGCATTCATGAGTCCTGTTAGTTTCCACCATATATTACACAGCTGGAGAATTGAGAGTTCAACAGTCTCTGACATAGGCACTTCCTCCTCTGTGCTACTCTTTTTGCCATTATGACAATTTAATTTGAAAAATCTCATTAGGTTAAATATAAAGAAGGTCTTCAGAACTTGTGACTCACCAAGTCATTATTGGAAGCCTGCTAAGAGCTCAATGAATCTCAATAAATCTCATAGTATGAGTGAATCTGCTTTGTGGGTGCATGGGGTTTTTAAACAGCATCAATAAAGAGAAATGGGAGTATGCAGAGCCTAGGAGGAAGCTCTAGGCTAGCATATACAGTCCAGTGGACCATAAACAGAACATGGATGTAACTAATAACTAATTACTGAAAATTAGTTAATTTCCCCATAACTAAGGTATAACTGTATTAAGCTGCAACCCTAAATTATTGTGAGATAATGCCATTTTCCTTGCAGCATGACTGTAATCTTTTAGCTACTTTAATGGCTTCTATGAGTAGTCTAACTAGGTGGTTGAACAATAATATCACAATGCTGATGTTCCGTTCTGGTTGCACAGTAGAGGAGTGTGTTTTGTGCAACCCACCATCATTATTAAGATACTTTCTCTAAGTAAGTAAAATTTAGAATTTGAATTATGTCTGAGAGCCTGGAAGGTAAATCACATTTTAGAAATCATAATGGCAGCTAACTAATACTTGGAAGCTTGAAACTATAACATGTACTAATTTCTTGTAGAAAGTATGTTTACAAGTTTTACAGTCTTATAATAAATAAATATGCTTTTTGGGAAATTAATCCACCAAAGATTCAATTTTGCCATGAGGCAGAACAAGCTGGCTTTCCCATGTGTTCCAGCAGGGCTGAAAATATAGATCATCAAATTATTAATTAGTTTATTATTAAGCTGTAACACAGGGAGAAGAGGAAATACAGTTTGAATTATCTGCCCTAGGTAAAATGATGCTTTGTTTTGTACTGAATGCACTTAGGTGTTGTTGTTTTTTAAGGGAAAACAAAGCAAATAGACCAACTCTCCCTCTATGACATCAAAGTTGCTATAATATAAATAATATACAATACCCTACAACAAAACATTAGAAAATATACATCAGCAATTAGACTTAACAATTTCTCTCTCTCAGTAAAAAAAAGTATGTGAATTCATCTCAACAAAACAATGCAAACATACAAACTAGAATTGGTCTTAAATTCTGGGTTCCAGTTACAGATCCAGTTATTAGCTCCAACGAGGAAAAACACACACACACACACACACACACACACAAGACCAAAAAAACCACTGAACCGAAGAAACTTGGATAAGTGTTCACTTATCACATTTTAACTGAATAGGTTTGGATGGGACTAGCAACTGGATTTAGGCCTTAATAGTTGTATATGTGTGTAGACCAGGACTCACCAGAGGCACTGCCTTGCCTGTTCCCAGCTTCGTCACCTCAGAAGAAAAGTTATATTTCTTTAGTTTTCTGTTGTTTGAATTATATGGACTTTGATTGCTAAGAGAACTGTACTTTGGAGGAACTTTAATGTGGTGTTTTCTACATTTCAGAAAAATTATGACAGTATCCTAGTGGCTCCCCCATCCTCTATGCTTGCTTACTTTAATGTTTGACCGTAACTTAAAGCAGCAGTTCAATTCTTTTTGTGCTGCTAGCTCAAGAATTTTGACCAGTGTAAATATTAATTCAATTATTTTTTCTTCCTAATTTTTATATTTTATACTCCCCACAAAGCTCTTAATATCCTTGATCTTAATGCATCCAGGTAGTTCCTTATAACTAATGCTTATTATGCTTAAAACCTTGTCTTTGATCCTTAATTCTATCCTTAGCAATATGACTCACTAGTTGACTCTGGGACACACTGACCCAAGGCTAACTGAAAGAGAAAGGGAGGAAAGGCTTTGGACAGCAAGGTTTAGAGTGTTGTGGGTAATATTTTCTGGTCTTGGAGAGCAGCGAAGAAGCCAACTGGCTTTGACTCACATTTAAGGACACTACAAAATTGGGAACCAGGGTGACAGTGTGGCTACTAGCAAGTGATGCACTGCATCTAACTGGCTAAAACTGGGATTTTTTATGCATGATTTCTACCTGGAGGGTAAAGGTGTGGATCGCTCTCCAGCTGAGTGAACAGTTCACCGAGTGGACAGTTAGGTCTGAAATGGGCTAACAGTCTTAGCATTAGGTGACAAAAGAATGATGGACCTCATGATAGCTCTGTAATGATTGGACAGATATGAGGACAAAGGAGAGATTTAGAGGTCAGTGGCAAGGGCAGTTGAAACAATCAGTGGTTTCGTGGGAACATTCCAGTTGCTATTGTTCAAAAGCCAGAACTGTTAAGGCTCATTTAAGCCTATTATCTCTGGAGTTTCCTGGTGATTCCCTGACTATCACCTGAAGGAGGTCTCTGACCTACTTTGCAGCACATGTGTTTGGCCAGTGTCTTCCTCTTGTTCACCATGGCCATACAGTCACATCAGGGTACATTTTATATTAAACCCAATTAATATATCTTGCCAATAATATTTTGCTAATCAAACAACATCAAAGTATGGTGGTGTACGGCCTGGTAACACACCCCAATAACTCATAGTACATTGGGCATCATGCTACAAGTGGTCCCCAGACTCCCATTGCTCCATATGACCCCCAAACTCTTGTTTTGAGCCACTCTGTTTCAATCTTCTCCTTCAGGATTGATAAATACCACCCCCTTCCACCAAAAATCTCTCTATCAAACCTTTCTCACCTTCCCCTTCAATAGTCTTGTGTGATTCATAAGACTGATTGATTTCTTGTGTGTACGTATTAATTTCCAATAAAATATTCTTTTAACTTATAACTGGAGTCCTCTCTATGTTTACCAGTTCACCTGGTATACGTAGGTGAAAAGATCCTGCCATTACCCTCCTCTTGCAGGTCTCCTTTGAGCTGTAATTCCCCAAATCCTAAGGAGATGCTGGCACTGCTGGTGGACCTCAAGGTTCCCCACTTTTTAAAGTAGCATTCTCAGTGGAGGGTTATTTTGATATATGTCAGCACCTGGAATAACTGAATAAATTAGTCAGTGGCAATCAAACTTAAAGTGGAGACAAGACAGAATTCTTCACACAAAGTGAAACAACAAGCCAAGCTACAGCTTATGGCCTCTTCCGAAGAAGTGAAACATGATGCCAGTTTTGTGGGAACTTTTAATTACTTCGTTAATTTATCTGTAAGTGCTCCCTGCTGGTCTCACATCACATTGGTTTGCTCCATGCAAATTGGGAATTTATAACGAGGCATTTTGGCAATTTTCAGAATTGGGGGTGCAAGTTTTTTTGTGAGCCAATCTCATTAGAACACTTTTGTAGCTATGATTTGCTGATGGTTGCCATTATCTTTTCCCCAGAATGCTTCCTTCTGTTCAAACATTTTTCCACAGTACTACTCTATTTTTTTTGGTGGGGGGGTTCATTTCTCAATTTGTAGAGATTCCTTCTTCTCAGCATGCATATTGTAGACCTTATCCCCTGACAAAATACATTTCATTGAATTAAAATCCATTTATCTTCAAAAAGGGAGATGTAACTGTCTGGCTAAGGAATGTCTCTACATTTTGTTAGCTGTGTTTGGCTGCCATTTTCAATTCAGAGGACAAGAGAATTATGAACAGCTAATGAGGCAAGACAACAATATGGTACGATGAGCAAAACCCCAAATTGATAGCCAATGTTAACAGCTCCCAGCCAACCACTCTCACTAAGCACAGACTGCTGCAAAATTATTGATGTTGTTCTAGATTTTAGGTCCCCAAATTCCCTAATGAAGGAAGAAATAGTTTTTGCAAGCTGTACTTCATTACAAAGCCATTACACTTCATCAGAAAATATAATTCACTGTTAATAGTTAATGACATCTGTTGTAGAAGAGATGGAGTTGATGCTTGGAAAAACTTATCATGACAAGGAAAGAAAATATAAAAGAAAAAGAAAATACAAAGAATCTATACATGATATACAACCGATGGTAAAAAAAATAATAAGTAAATTAAAATACATGAGAGTTAATTTTTTCAACAAAATTTCAACCGGATAGCTATCTGACTAACTGGAGGGAAATGATACAATGATAGATATATGGGTAGCGATGGCAACTTTTCCTAGTTAATTCATCTGACATTCTGAATTCAACGCATGTTGCAGAAGATAAAATCCAGGAACTATAAAATATCAAACATAAATGACTGCTGCTGATTGGGATAGTACTTATGGGACAATGAAATGGTGATCATGCAGACAGGTAGAACAATTTCTGTCTACTTCTGTCAAAGTAAAGATTTCACAGTTTAAAAAAAGAAGAATTAGTATGTATAGTTAAACTGTGGAACTTGCTCCTATAAGGTGTAGCAATGGCCACTAACCTGTATAATTTTAAAGTGGGATTAAACTGATTCATAGATAAAGCTATTAACTCACCACAATGTAGTAATACATACGTAAATTGGAATGCATGACAGTTAATTTTCCCAGTGAAGTTGGAACTTGGAAGCTATTGGACTAAGTGCAGGGAAATTATGTGTTGGTAGCACTGAAAACTATTTTTACCTAATTCATTTGAGATTCTGAATTCAACAAATTTCAGAAGGTAAAGTCCAGAAATCATATGTGTGTGAAAGCTGGGATATTTTCTGACTCCATTGAGAAATCCAATGGATTGTGGTATATAAAAATGATCCATATTCAAATGATCTTTTGAGCAAAATCAAATGTGTTCATTAGGGATAGAAAGAATATTCAATAATTTTCTGATCTGGTCAAAGTTTGGTGTTTTCCACCACTCAGGAAACATAGGGTAGATGGGAAGAAAAAGAGTGCTTGGAAAGTTTCCGCAAATTGCTTCCCCCTGCCCCTTGGCATAGCAAAACAATACAACTTTGTTAACTTTGTGCAGCCTTGAAAACTGCCCAGATGAAATACAGCACAGCTGTCTCAGGGCAAAGTTGTATACCTATACTCCTATACTGACAAAAACAGCATAATTTTATAAGCATCCAAATGGCTCAACATTGAAAAAACATAGTAGGGCATTTCTTGAATGCTAAGTCCTAATGTGGTGTACCTTAACTGTGAAATTATTTTCACATCTAATTCACTTCATCCCTGCCAAGGCTGCTCTTCTCCTGCCTGTCTCTCCTCCACCACTCTTTCTTGACTGTTTTGTGTGTGTGGGTATAACTTTCTCCCTGAGCTATCTTGGCTTGTGCTCACCTTCTTTTTTGATCTGTCTGCCTACTTTGATCCCCCCAATTCCTTCTCACTCCTGATTAACTTGCTTCATCCCACCTAAGGCTCCCCCTCCTCTCTTGCCACTGCTTTCTCCGCCATTTTCAACTGGCTTTTTTTTTCTTGCTGCCCGAACACTCTGGGCTCTGTGTCTGCACTCCCCGTCTTCAGGCAAGAAGAAGAGAAGCACAAATTTGGAGTCCAGAAAATCCATTGTTTGAGGTTTCCATAGAGTACGAGGTGAGAGGGGATTGATGGCACTTGATCATTGTTTCAAGATTAGAAAATCAGCCCCCAAACTCCAGTAAGCAATAAAATTTATTAATTCCTGATGTCTAATTCACCCATTCCTGTGTTGTCTTGTCTCTCTTCCTCAAAAAGTTGTGCAAAATTAAACTATCATGGATAGAGGCGGACCTACAACTGTATAGTTGTTCTTCAGAAAATTGCGTGTTTCCAAGCAAAACTGTATGTTTCTTGGAAATGTGCAATTTTTAAACATTGTAGAGAGTTTTCCGTCTTTTAAGAGAAAAAAATCCAAAATATTTTGACACTATGGGAAGAAATACCAATATCTTTACCTCAACATCTTTTCAAAGATGGGAAAATTGAGAATTGCCATCCCTAGTGTTCATATATTTCTAAATCCTAAAAACACAGTGTGGAATGAAAACTATATGAAATCAGTTAAATTATATTAAAACTAGCAGTAGTTATAGTGTGGGGGAGAGTTAGAGCCAGGAGGTAATTCTTTGTGCAGACCTGGAGAGGCAGCTGAGTTGATCACACAGGCCTACTCAAAAGTCTCAGGAAAGAGATAGAGTTTCATAGGTGTTTAAAAAACACAGCAGTTGGTAGCTTCTAAATGTCATATATGTGTAATTCAAGTCAGTGAAATACACAGGACAGCAAGATTAATGAATATTGCTTTTTGTCAGCATTCCACAAGTAGGGATGTAATTATGCTCTATTTTTTTTTTCCAAAGAAAACAGTAAGCAATTTCAGCAATTTTTCCCTTGCTTCAAGAAAATAAAGAGTTTGGGGCTTATTCTGTACAAAATGCACACTTTTTCTCCCTAGCAAACAGCAATCTCTGCACAGGAAGCAGATTTTTTGTGCATAAAATAATATTTCTTTGCAGATACTGTTATTAACTGCAAAAGAAAAAAGAAAAAAAGAAAGATGTTTCCTGTACTAAAATGCCACACGTACATTTTACACAGAATAAATTATCAACTATGTAGAAAATAGGGGCCAATATTCTAGATCTACTATTTAGCTATGTAACTGCCTCAGTTATGTAGCTAAGTAATGTCTCCCAGCAACAGTTGGGACACAGCAGACTGGCATTTTAACGCTGCCTCCTGCCTCCTGCAATCTCTGATATGACAGCCAGTAGCAAAATCCCTGTTGCAATCCTCTCAAGCCAGAGATTACTGAGGGTAGGTGGGAATATTAGTCTACTGTATCTCAACTGACAGGAAAACAGACCTCCATTGTTTGTAGCATTTGCTGCCCTGTAAATCAGGATTGGGGGACTCTAAAATTCTTGCATATTCCCTCAATTATTGAATATGTGGGGATCATGAATACAAGTTAGATACGAATGCATAGTCTGGGTTATACATTCATAACTGCAAACATGAATTCCAGCCAATATATCTAAATATTATTTTCTGTACAAAAAACACTGAGCCTTTTTTGCATAGACAATTTTCTACACAAAATGCCCACCTGAAAATATTGTGTAGAATGTGTTTCAGCCTGCAAAGCTTCTCATAGTATAAAATTCCTCTTATTAGGGTTTCCTGACCCTTAAGTGACACATTTTTGCTCATTTTTTGATTTTTTCTAAAAATATTTTTCCCCTCTCTATCCTCAAGGAAGAAGTGTCCAACTTCTGTTGTTCAGTCAGTTCCAATTGTCTCTGATACTTGGTTGTTATCACGGTTGTGAACTTTTTCAATTCATTTTTCTCTGTCCCCACTGGCTGGATCTCCATCTGTCCAATGAAATGTGGGATAAGAATCTGCCAACTCCATACAACTTTTGAAATAGGCAATAGTAAAACAAAAACAAAAATAAAAAAACCAAAAACACCTCATTCCAAAGAAATGAGTTAGCCTTGTTGATTTTATTGCAACAGACAAACATCAGTACACCACTGGAAACTGTGACTATGTTATAGTAGTGTCCCCCTTGCCTACGTTTGCCTAGCATATTTCAGTATTGCATTTCTTATGGTTACTGTGAAATGTAGTATGTGCACATTAACATTGTGAGCCATTTTTATGTGAAGCCAGGGGACAGCTAACACATCAATGAATTATCATCTGAAGAAAATGCCTCCCATTGGGTTTACCAGGTGAATGGGTAGTATACATTTTATAGATTTACCAAGGAGCTTTTGAAAATATCTACATCTCAAATTCTATATTGGTTACCACTTGCTATTAAAGTCAGATCTTATTAAGATAACTGAGTCATTACAGTCTGCTTGGTTATTTATGGCTAATAATGTTTGCTTAATGTTCTTTATGTTCTTACTAAGAATAAGGTCTCTTTTATTAGTACATAATAAACTTCATATGAGCTGTAAAGTTGTGGCTTCTTTTCCTTAAAAGAAAAGACCATAGGGAATGGTTCTTGAGCATATTATTATCATGCTTTTCATTTGATAGACAAAGTTATACTTTATTCCCATCCAAGGCTGTGATTCCATTAATGCAAATGATGTTGCCTTTATGGATATTTAGTCCGGGACAACATACTAGAAATAAATTCAGTACAATTTTCAGTTGTGCATTCAATTCCACAACAATGTCTAGTGATTAGAAGAGCAAATATGCTTCCACATGCATAGTTAAAAAAACAACAACTGAATTCCATTATCCCATGGGATTCTTATACTAGCAGTACACTGGATTTATTTAAATCATCCGGAAAAGAGATTTAAATTTTGTACACAGCTTTCCTTTTGCACTGATGTGTTAAGACTACAGGGGAAACAGCAGACTGAGTTGTGATACTGAAATGTAGAATTCCAGTATGTGAAACTGGAATGTACATTCCCGTACATGATTAATATTAATCTTTGCTGCCACCACCCACTGAATTATGAATTACAGTACAGTACAGTGGGACGCTGTCCCTTCCTCCCCCCTCCTCTGGATGGGGAGTTCTTTCTAGCATTGGTGTGGGAAGGAGAGAAACAGGGTCTTTTACAGAAAGTATTTATTCAAGGCATGCAAATGAACAAGGCAAATAACACACATGGGAAGGCTTCCCCTTCCCAGGCATGCTTAGTTACAAGTAGTTACAAAAAGAACAGATATGAAAGCACAGATACATTCTTTAGATCAGCCAGCTCCAAAATAACAGAAAAGTCCCTAACGCGACTAGATAACTAGTTCTAGTACTCACAGATGTTCATAGCTTAGATGTTCTACGAGGAAGACGCCAGGAGGCGAGGCCTACGACCTGCAGCCTGCTACTGGCAGTTCCTTTGTTGTTTCTTTGTTGTCCCTTTGTTATCTCTCTCGGCCACATGACCTCTCAGAAGTTTTATAACTTCTAGAGGATGCTTCGAGATACTTCCAAGGAGAAGTTTTATAACTTCTCCTTGGAAGTATCTCGAAGCATCCTGAAGGTGCACACCTCTTACCTTTTGATTGGTCAGTTCTCACCCTGTGACCTATGATGCTGACACACATGACCTATGATGCTGACCCACATGACCTATGATGTTGACCCACACTAAAATGTAATCTAATCCCAACACCTCATTAACCCTTGGTTTACCTGAAGAGGGAAGTTGTCCCCCTTTAGCTAAGTCTAGATAATGGGAAGTCCCATTATCACATTAGTAGAGATATTTAAGCAACATTTCTAGAGAAGTATAAAACCTCTCATCCCTTTCATCTCTTTCCCACTCTCACCCAGATAAATTTTGCTAAATAATTTAAGCAACCCTAAAAAATAAGCTTGCATATACCTTGATTGGGTAAGGACACCTATATACACACATTTCTATGCAACAATAGAAAAGTCATTGCACATACATCAGTACTTATGTAGGCCAAATCATATCAACCACACAGAAAAGTGGATGGCTTTCCTCCTATATTCATTCATTTGTAAAAACAGGAAGAAGAAGTTATTTCCACTGAATTTATGAAGAAAACCTGGAAAGCTGTGTTTGAAAACAAATACATTCAAGTTCTCAAATTTATCCACTAGCTAAATTCAATAGATAGAACTATTCCCAGGATCTAAGATAATCCTGTATCTGCCTTTCATTATTAAAACTAAAGAGCCTTTTCTTTTCTTTTCTTTTTTGGCGAGGGGGAGAGGGAGCTAATTCATTGTCACAAATATGGTTAAACACACAGAAACACACAGAAAAACTAGATAAACAAATTAAAAAAGCTTTTTCCCTAGTTGAATGGAAATGTCTGTCTTATTTTCTCTCATGGGTGATGACTCAAAATAAATGAATCAATTCAGGTTCTCTCCATGAAATTTAAATCAATTCTCAAATGACAATGCACCAAAATTCTATATGACCCTTTATTCAGCAAAAATTGGTGCACACTTACTATGGCTATTTCCACACTACACTGTTGTAGTGCTATTATTCCACTTGCAACATCCTATGGAATCCTAGGGTTTGCAGTTTAGGGAGGGGCATTTAGAATTCTCAGCCAGAGAGCTCTTGGGTGTCAATGAACTACAAATCCCAGACAGGATGTTAAAAGTGGAATAATAGCACTATAACAGTTCAGGGTAGAAAAGGACTATTCAGCAGAGGTACTAACAAACCCCGTTAATGAATTGTGAAGATGTGTAACATGATACCAGCAAGAATGCTTAATTGTGCATTTGTTCCCAATGTGCATTGGATCAATGAGATGCACATTGATCCTATCACACATTGGTCTATTTACCTGCTCTGCTATATACTTCTTTAATAACAGTCCTTTACTGGATATGGATGTTGTATGTCTTTGCAACTCTAATTGCTACACAAACAAGTCCAACTGAAAGGACACAACCCCTGTACAGTATTCTAGCCATATATTCTTAGAGGGAAGTGTGCATCCTCAAAATAGAGAAATCAATGAAAAACTTGCACAATCTTTCCTGGTGAAAAGACAAAAAGAAATTACAATCTCACTTTCTAGAATGACGTAAAGAAAGTTTTATGTCTTCACAGGGAAAAGGTACTAGCAGACTTGAGGAAATATTAACAATGACACATACCTTAGGTATATCTGTATTGATAGCTGCAACATCTTCTGTGTGGGGCACAGTTATTTGCAAGATCACATTACAGCCATCCAGCAAAGTTTGTACTGGTGGTCCATATATTTCTAGCCATAATTCAAACAGTTGTACAGTGGCTTAGTCCAGGGTTTTCCAAATGATGTGCCGTGACACGTTAATGTGTCACCTGAAGTGTGTAGGTGTGTCACCTACAATCTTGGAAATGTATGTTATTAATTATAAATCATATATTTTTAAAAATATATGAAAGGTTTTCATGAGATATGTTGTGTCCCCATACATTTTGTTATTACAATTTATGTATGTGTCTGTATCTCTTATGAGAGGTTAGTTTAACCTCTGGTTTGCTAGTAAAAGTGAATTACCATGTCGCAAAATAATGCATGTCTGCCAAGTATGTCACCAATGTGAAAAGTTTGGAAAGCTCTGCTTAGTCTTTTGAGATCACAAATGGACCTCCTTCTTGAGGGGAACAAAGAAAAAAAATACCTTTGCTTTACCAGTTACTGCATTGGGATTGCAAAACTTTTCTGAAAAAAAATAAGCAGATTTTGCATGTTATCCTAGCTGTGTGAACAATTCCTGCATGCTTTCAATAACCTTTATGCATGTAGTCTGTTCATCCAGTTCCCAGGCATAAAACTGTCATGCCCATGTGCACTCATATTGGTTTACCTCACTGACTATTGTTAGCCACTTTGTCTGGTGTGTCACCACTAGAATGGTAGGATATTGGTTTTCATATCAGTAAATAAAATCAAATCCCAATAAAGAGGTTTTAAAAAGCCGAAAGGAGAAACAAAAGCTAGGAACAAGCAACTGAATTCCAGTTGATGGTTAGAGAGAAGAAGAAGAAAAAACATTAATGAGGATGCAGAGTCTGAAACACAATGTCTTGTTCTAGGTAATGGCATGACCACTTCCCTGATATCCTGAACACAGCACTCAGTGCAATAACATTTTGTTGGACAGTCAATAAAACCCAATGCATTCCCCTACAATATTTCTGTCTCCCTCTCCCTCCCTCCCCCGTGTGTGTGTGTGTGTGTGTGTGTAAGCACTAGCAATTGTAAATAAAAAATGAGAGGAAAGCAACATTTCCCAGAATGTAATAACAGCACATGTTAGAAAAGGCACAAACTTAAACCTCCATTTAGCCTGGAAGATATGCTGTACCGTTAACCCACCAAGAAGAAATCACAGGCCCCTTTGCATGTTATCCTAGCTGTGTGAACAATTCCTGCATGCTTTCAATAACCTTTATGCATGTAGTCTGTTCATCCAGTTCCCAGGCATAAAACTGTCATGCCCATGTGCACTCAAGTGCAGATACATCTGGAAGATGATCAGTCTAAAGCTTATTCTAGCCGTGGAGGTTTGGAGGAGTCATTGACTATTGAGAAATGGATAAGCATAGCAAGAATAATCTCTTATCCAGCTTTTTGCAAGGAATTCAATGTTGTGTGCTCCTAACAACAATTCTTTGAGGTAGATTTTTCCAAGACAAGGATGGACACTGTCTCAGATGCCTATCCCAGCCACTGGTAGCTGGTCCCTCCTGCAATGTCAGTATTTTTCCCAATTTATCCTCAAATTTCCATGGTATAGCAACAGAAAAAAAAAGTTACAGTTTCCCTTGAAAGTATATTAAAGCAAAATATGTTAGAAATTGTATATCTTTGATGGATGGATGGATGTATACTGACATTTAGCATATAAATACATAGAGATCTTGGAAAAGTTACCTTTTGGGACAACAGCTCATATAATCCCCCAAAGCAAGCTTTTATTATTTGTATGTTACTTTCTGGAGTTGAAGTTTAAAAAAATGTTTTTCAAGTTCTGCATATGTATATATAGCTTAATCATACCTTAGAGAAATGCCATTTTCAAATAAATTAAACTTTAAAATCTACTCAAATGCATTCATCAATTATTGAAAATATAGAAAGAGTTCTAATTTGGCTCCAGGGAAGAAAACAATTCAAGTTCACACTATTATTTTATTATTATAAGAAAATAGACTTCATGTGCATGTTCAGAAAAAAATAATAAAAACCTCATCTAGTTGTTTGATGCAAATGTTCATCTAGATACCAGAAAACCATATTCACCTTGATCAGTGTTCCCAATGTCTGTACACTGGACATTATCTTTACATTCTGGTACCCTGCTTGTAATGTTTTACACATTTAGTGATCATACATATTAGGCATATGTTACCCCACTGGCATACCCTACTGTGGGGACTATACATTTGGTATCAAATATGCCCACCATGCCAGATAGGTTGCCTGGACGGGTACGTAGGCAAAGAGGTCAAGCGACCGAAACTAGGTCAGGCCAGGAAAACCCCCAGTCACATAGCCCAAGGAGACCTCAGGCAATACACTTCTACATAGACAAAGGGTCTTCAGCCAAGAATAGTCAGCTTAAAGGGATTAGCATGTTTTCCCCAGGTTCAGCAACTTTGACTTGATTGCAACCCGACTTGATTGCACCCAAACTTGATTGTAACCCACTTGCCATTGTATGGCATTCCTTCCTTTGTTTTCGCCATTGTTCTTCCTGGGAGAAGGCCTGCCCTCAAAGTACATTCCGCCCTATAAGTAGTCCTAGTTTTTGAGAGTCTCTTTGGAGAACTCCCCTCCATGCTAGCAGACCAGCACTCTGTTGAGTGATCCCCTCAGCCATTTCTTCACTGAGCTCCATTCTTCTTGCCGCTTCCAGGACCGAAGACTTCAGGATAGGTGCACTATCACTGCCTCTACAATCCCTTTACTATATCCTCTATCCATTTTTCACCTCTTTTCCTTCTCAATAGGCTGTGTGTGTGTGTGTGTGTGAGTGTGTTGGTGCATGGGAATATTTTCATTCAATAAAATTCATTTATTTGATATGTTTGTCTGGCTTTTTGGCTTGGCCTGACCCCGTAAAGTTGAGTAAAAGATCCTACTGGGTTACCCTGCCCCTTGTTTTGTTATTGCCAGTGCTCCATTAATTTCCCCAACCTTTATAACTTGGAGCAAATCAAGGTGTCCCCCCATGGGACCCCTAGAAGTCAGAGTAACACATATGCTTAAGATTGTGGCATACATTGAGAAGTTAATAGGTAAAAATGCTGTGACAATGGAGGATAGAAGTAATATGGCATGGGAAACTGAAGTTCCAGCTAGAACTGGCATGTAAAAAATAAGGCCCTTTTCACACACAGTTTCTTTTGCGAGAGGGCCCCTTGAGTGTCACATAAATGGGAGCGGCGGTCCATACGACGGAGCCTAAAGTGGGCTGCGCATGGATTTTTTATTTTCAGCTCTAAGCCGAAAATGCTGTGTGGTTGCGCAATGCTCCCAGGGCCCTCGCACACTTACCTGCCCTGTGGTGCGTCGGGTGAGCCGGGCTAATCGCGCTTCCTCCCCCAGCGCAGCCTACAGCTCCCAGGCTGCACTGCGGAAGGAAGGGGCGGGGTGTTTGCGCGACGGCCGCACGACTGGCAACCTAGCTGCGGGAGAACAGAGGAGTGATGCAATTGCCTCGCACAAGAGGTTGCTTGTGCAAACGTCACCCCCCCACCTTCGTGAGCAGGCAACATGCAGAAAGGGCCCCAGTGTCATTGATTCCACAATTGAGATGAATGGATAACCATTTTGATTTGAACTTAAACAGGTTGCACTCCATTAATTAGTATACATATCAATGTATAAATGGGAATGCAGTTATCTTTCCAATTTTTAGAGATGTATTTTTTTTCTAATTCTGTTCTCAAATAGAGAGATGAGAGATAAAAATTTTAGCAATTTTCTTCCTGCTGTGAGAAAGTCTTTGAAAGCTGCATGGTTTCTGAAGATCATTCACAGTTCAGGACTTATCCTGCATACAGCTAATACCTTTTGTCACAGCAAGCAGACTTTTCTGCACTTTAAACTGTATTTTATATATGTACAGAAATTAATATTTTTGTGCAGAAAATTCTGGACTTGAGGATTTATTTCACTCAAGAAGCATGTTTTTAATCCTCCCTCCTCCCCAAATTGTATTTTTTCCATTCCTACAATATTTGCACTTATCAGAATTCTGTCACGCCATTCTAAGACAAACAAAAAATATACAAAAAGTGTTTGGTAGGTGGAAATGGAATGTTATTATAATGTGGAAAATGTACCAAAAACATCTAATTAAGGGAAAGTGCATTGCAGTGAATATTTTAGGCAAACTTGCACCAAAAATAATATATTAGTTATTTTTTTGGAAAATATGTAAATCAGATGAAACTACTTTTAAAAAGGCATGCTATTTTGCATGTAGACTTTTTAGAAGTCACAAACTTATGCAGAAATAGGACATAATGACTATTTACAAGAAGATTATGGAAACACAGGGCCTCTCTATGCCTTCCCAAGATTATTTTTTTGGGGGAGACCTTTTACCACCATTTCCCCTGCAACTGCAACTGTTACCAAAATCAGCAGCATTTTCAATGATGATGAAACCATCTTCCCGAAATGCCTCCCAAATTTGAAAAATGTGATGGTCTTGCTTTTGCTTCCAGAATGAATATTGATGCTCTTCCCTGAAAACTAGCATGGCTTTGTGGAAGGGGAGGATACTCCAGTATACTTTAGCACTATAGAGATTGGCTTCAGGAAATTTTTGTAAATTGTACAACAAAAATGTTTGGGCAGCTAATCTAGATGCAAAGTCCTGAAGATCTCTCTGAGAGTTGTGTGCCTTGATTGTGACTGCTTCTTTTCTATAGCACATCTGAGATTCAAGTAAAGATCTTGAACTAATGATCCTAAAGCAGCTAGCCCTGATTTCAGTGAACTTGTTTCAAGGGCTACTGCTGATTCACAAGGCCTAAACCATTTATACTAGTCTTGCATTGCTCTTGCTTCTGTTTGTGGAGAGGAGAGACATTTGCATTGCAGAAAAGTCTCCATCTGGAAACTCTTCTATTTGGTTAAGGATTAAAGCACATGCTTGCTTTCCGGTGTTCTGATCTCATAACACCAAGCATACTGGGAGAAAGCCATATCCAGCCTTTGAAAGTCATGATCACAGGCAAGTAATAACTGAGTGTGATATGCCATTCAGAATGATGAAAGTTCTATAAACGATGTTTACTAGTTTTTCCCACATACACTAGGTTTAATTAGCATGTCCAAGTTTGTGATTCAGTGGCTTATCGCTAGGACCAAGTACTACCTAAGATGTCCCCTAGCTAGTGTGTAACTTTTAACAGGGATCATTTTTAAACATGGGCCATATTTTAAACTGAACAAAGGTAAAATAACATCGACAGGGGACATTTTCTTTCTTTCTTTCTTTCTTTCTTTCTTTCTTTCTTTCTTTCTTTCATCCATGGAGAAGAACAAGAACATAGGCAAACAGCATTTTAACTTAATCCTCTTCTTCCTTGGGTGCAATTCTTCCGACGATGTCTGCTTTGTATTATATACATTTGCTACTTGTGCCTCTTCTTTAGTACGTGGTCTCAAACCCAACAGGATAAGTGACTAAGCAGAGGCATAGACTTGGTTGCTGTCGAATTTTATGAACCCATGGGATGGGGGGCAGGCCTGCTTTCCTTCCAGCCTGCTAAAGCACCTTGTCCCCTTATATAGTCCTCTTTTCCTCTTTGAAACCACCACGTTAGCATATAAAAGGGTAAAGCCTCTCAGTTATTATTCAGAATGATTTCTTGATCTGTGGTACCATGATACTAATTGATTAGAACCAATAGAAAGTACTGTACTGAGTCAGAATTCATAAAACTAGAATGTAATTTTTATTAAAATAACAAACATGGAAAGGTACAGGGGAATCATAAGTATGTCCAGGCAGTACAGAACTTCAAAAAAGTGCTCATTCAGTTTCTTATAGCTTAAGCCAGTATACAGATACAGAATTTTCAAACCTTTGGCTTCTCTTTTGCTCAAAGACTTAATTCCCAAATCAGGCTCATACCTTCTGACCCAACTCAAGATGGTTTGTTTTTTTCCTCTGTCTCTCTCTCTCTCTTGACCTCTGAGAAGACAACCACTCTTATTCAGACAGACCCTTTGGCTGACTGAAGAGCTCTATCTTAGAGCACTTTCTCTCTCTCTGGGAATATCGCTGACAGAATTGTTACTCTGTATGTTGAGGGTCCTGGGAGGGGTGCCCAAATAACCAAATAAAAACACAATATGGGGAAATTAAGCTCGAGCACTCTCTTAAGCTAACGAGAGGCAGGGTAACTTTAACTAGGATGTTGTACCCTATGTCTATGGCTTCAGGTCAGAGACCGTAGCCAGACAAGGTTCTAAAGTAACAAAAATAACATTTATTGAGGATAAACAACAAATAAGACAACACATGCACACAGCTAACTGAGAAATAGAAGTGGAGAGCTTTGGGGAATGGGTAATACAACACCTGGTCTCCTAGTCCTGTAGAGGAGCGGGGGTTCCAAGAAGGGAGGCAGACTCAGTTATTGGAAACTGAGGGGACAGCTCGCCAAGCACAGTGGCAGCAAGGCTGGATAGAATTCAGGAGCGATCCGAGGAGGACTTGGAAAAGGGGACGTTTTATAGGGTGGGTTTTACCTACAGGCTATGCCATGCTCGGTGAGAACAAAGGAAATTTGGAGCTGGACAAAGGAGTTGGAAAAGGTCAGGTTTTGAATGATGAGCTTAGCACTGGATGACAATAGTATGGCCAGTATACTGATGGCCCAACATAAAGGAATGGCTCGGCTCTTGCCCGTGCGGCTTTGTGTAGATTCGCGCCGAGCAAAGCCAGTCTGCAAGAAGGTTTTTCCCTAAAGCATTGTAGAGGCTTAAGTTGCCTGCCTGAATGGGGTTTGGAATGTACAACCATTAACAGCCACGCCGAATACGTACTTGTCTGGTAGACCTCTGCAAACACATGGAGTAGGGTGGCAGAGAAAGGTCAAGCAAAGGCCAAATTATTTGATATCAAAAGGATATCTTGTGCTGTCACCAGACATATCATAACCGTGATAACAGAATCTCAAAAATCCAAGTCACTGTGTCTTATATATAGACCTTCTCCTCTCTGACCTCAGTCCCTCCCTTTCACCAATGGGCTGGATTTCTTTCAGACAAAGCCACTTTGGTTACTTGGCAACCTGTTGCTGGAGCTGCCCTGTGACTCTGGCTAGCCACACCCCCAGGCAGTATCACACTCACCTTTTCATGAAGTAGGCTATTTGGTCACTGTAATATTTAGGAAATTATCTAGTTATCTAATGCCAATAGAATATTTTATTGGAAATACTTACATCATAATTATTGTCACCATCATCATCATCTTCATCACCACCATCATCATCATCAGATAATGAAACTAAAATGCACAATCCAGTGGATTAAAAAACTAAACTGGCAGTGATAAAATCATCTACAAGTTAAAAATTTAAACACCTGGGAAGATAATAAAGAAGTTCTTCAACTGCCATGAAAAGATAGTAGGTGTCAAACAGAAATTATATAAACAGGATACCATCTCTCAAAAAAGCTTTTCCTTCACAGTAATCAATTTCCTCCCTTTGGCTATGGGGACTTTTAGTGCAGTATTCTTTGTGTGGGTTGACATCAGATGCCAGCCTTGTTGCCTTTGGTCCCCACAATAGCTAACTGAAGGAATGGCAATGTAATATATCCCCTAAAAAAATTTGAACAGAGAGTTACTCCATTGGTGTGCTGTTTGCATCTTCACCCTGAAAGTTCTGGAGTGTTGAAGCTACCGCCATCAAAATTTCTACCTGTAGCAGCCTGTAGAGGACACTAAATCAACGAGTTCTTGGAGGGAACAAATTTTTTTCCATTTTACATCTGGATTAGAAGCCTGACCTATACTACTCTCAGGATAACACAGATATTGTTTCTCTAGTTCAAAATCACAGCAAAGAAAATAAACATTTCTGTGGTTTCTTGCATAGAAATGTGCAACTCTGCCTCTGGCTTATGGTAAATTCCAGCAATGACATTTCAGCAGTGGATCTGAAATGAGTATCCTCGTTAGGCCATGTTATGCTTTTTTTTTTTTTTAACAAGCATGGGATTAGTGACCTATAATACATATGCTGTGCTGCTGAGCTGTGGCCCTTCCTTCAATGGAGCGCAGTGACCATCTTTGCCATTTTTTTTTTAAAAAAACATTTGCATGAGAAAACACATGAGAGGCGTAAGCAAAGTGAACTGAGAGTTATGCTCATGAGCTAGACTGTATCCACAGGGCTCTAGTTGCTAATCCATCATATCACACATATCATCCCAACTAGGATTGCACTGTTCACCTCCTATCTGGCTTGAAAATAAATCAAGCTCCTTTAGATGTTATATTTAAACACTTTCCTTCCTTTAGAATGGACCCCTATTTACAATAAATTAAAGGAGTACCAGCAGCTACAGTGGGCACTCTAGGGCTGAGGCATCCCAGTTATGCTGTACTGTGATTTTGGCCTGGGGGTCAAAAAATCTATTCATTATCCAATTTACAATGCAGGTCCCACAAATACACTTAATGAGAACTGGATTTGATTTGATCTGAACATGAAATATAAAGCTTAATGCTTCATATGGTTACAGGTTATAAGTATTTAAAGGCAGATAGATAGATAGATAGATAGATAGATAGATAGATAGATAGATAGACAGACAGACAGACAGACAGACAGACAGACAGACAGACAGACACAGACAGACAGACAGACAGAGACAGATGACTTTGGGCAGCTCTGCTTCATGCAATATAGGTCACATTTAGAACATAACATTATATTAGATTTCACAGTCAATCAGTTTAAGTCCATTTTTTTCAAAAGATATGTTGATGACTTTTTTCAGTTTACACTTATATCAATAACATAACACAATTTTTGATTGAATGAACACCATATATCCTACTATCAAATTCTTAGTCAATTACAGTTTATTTGTCATTTCATTTGCGGATGTTTTTGGTTAAAATTGAATGTCACACATGGTTTTTTCCAAACTACAGAAACATATCATAAGTTTATTAGTCTTATTATATATGTGGGTTTGTTATTCTATATATATATACACACACATACAACTCACTACATATTTTCATTCCTTTATTTCCAGGTTTTTCTAGTTTATGTTGTGACACACACCTATTTATAACCATTTTTATTGTGTAGAGGAAGATGCTGTTATTTAAGGAATAACTGCTTTACATTTTGTACATTAAAAGGAAGCTTATTAATTTAGTAAAATAATATGGGACTAACTGTCTGAAGAATTTTTAAGCACATAAACTTTTCATCAGTGTCTGTGGCTAAAGGCAAGCGGTAACATGAAAAATATTCTGAACATATGCTGATGAAAGAGTCTATATTCCAAAGGGGGGATGTAAAATGGGTCCATTGCAAAGGCAAACATATAGCAGTGATAGATTGTGGTATATCAAGGTATATGAATAGAGGGGAACATAATCAGGGGTCGGGGTAGGTGATGTGACCCTTACTTGGCTCATGTTTCTTGCCAGCAAATTACATCCTCCCATTGCTGCTTTGCATTTTTGTGTCAATAACTGTGGCTCCCAGAGATCTGTGGCAGATACAACTGAGGCATGAAAGTAAAGAAGGGGCAAAATTTTGAAATACCTTCAGGTTAATTAGATGTGGGGTTTTTTGTTTTTGTTTTTGTTTTTTTTTGAAAAAAAGTTGCTTTTAATTAACAAAGCCCATACTCATTTGTTTTTGGTAATTAATGAGTTTGGGCTCATTATTTAGTTCTGTGACTGACCTAATACACAATGAGTGCTCATAGACGGGAGATAAAATCTAAAAAGCTTTGGCAATGAATTGACCTCTGGAACAAAAATTCTGGATTTGCATCCTGTTGTTAGTCATAACTTGAGTAGTCTCACTAAATCAGTACAATTCACCTATGTATTCATTCACCATGTATCAATTGATTCAATAGGTTTACTAAACAACTGATAGGCCCTGGTGTGCTAACTGCTTTGGTTTTCTTTTAAGTATATCAGTTGGCACACTAATGAACATAAGAGTTAAATGTAAATGTAATGTAATGGTAAATGTAATGAAATTGACCCATGCTTAATGGAGAAAATGATAATTTTTAAAATTAATGTTCCCAGGAGTGGGAAGATGAGACTAAAGAGAATAAAGACATAACAAGCCATCACTTGGACACAGATCTGTCAAGAAAAAAAAAGAACTTTGCATGAGTATTCATGTATAAGACATAATATTATTACTATCACTGATTGTAATTCTCTTAAGAATTTATAGATAGTTTACATTTTTTAAAAAATAGAAGACATGAACTATCTATCACAAAAAGACAGTGTGTGCCTGTTTGAAGTGCACTGACTTTTGGTGATGGCATATATGGTGTCCTTCAGTGGCCCTGGTCAAAGGTACATGGTACCTAAAATCATGCAAATTGTTTTGGAAAAGGAGCCAGCAGATCCCACAAGCATTTCTTTCACTATTTAAGTATAACAGAAACAAGCTAGAGGAATTTTCATTTGCTGCCTTTCAGAACATTCTCAGAAATGTTTCTTGAGACAGCCACCTCACTTTTCCTAATGATGGGGTTGGCACTGGTGCATGTGGAGGAGGTTCTAACTATGGTTGACCACTTAATGCATCCTTATTCCCCCAACCTGGTACCTAATATGATTTTGCAAAGCCTTCTGGTGTTTACTTTTCATACAATGAATGACTTCCCTGATCCCACTTGGAACCATCCACTTGTTGGCACTTTTAGTCCCAGCATTCTGCTTCTGGATCATTTGAGTCTGGATTGTGTTGGCCCCATCATCATTCATCAGAATGGGATGTCAACCTCCACATACCAACTCATGCTTAAAATAACTCCTATGTCACTGCTGGCTGAAGATGTCTTGTTGCCTCAAGCAGAACACCAAATGTGTCTCCCCTCCATCCTTTAAGTAATCTAGATGCACCATTCAGACATCAAATTCTGCATTCATATATTGTCTTCATTTGCAACAATGTCCACTCCATGTGAGAGTGCCCTGAAATAAATCTGAGTCACTCAAATTCTCCTTTTTTCCTGAATAGGGCTGGCCCTGTTTTCTTCTCTTCTGTGAAATGCTGGAGGATTTTTCAGTAAACAATGGTCTCTGAAAATACTTGTATTCTTTTGCTGTAGAGAGTGCTAGCAATAAGTGTGCTCAAATATATGAAAGGTAGTTTGGTCATCTTTTGCTGACACTGAGCTCAGATCAGGAGATAGTGAGAACAGTTTCAGGGAGGAAAGCCTTGGATACAAGAGAAAGATTTTTGCTGCACTCGCTAACTAGTTTAATCAGCAGTCCACCATTATTCTCTCATTCTTTCTCTCTCTTTCTCTCTCTTTCTCTTGCACCTGTGGATCGATCTGTGCCTTTCCTCATATTCTTCCAAAAAAGTCAAAGTTGTCAATTGGCTTCCAATTTCTCCTGCTTTCTCTGTCTCTTTCTTTCTGAGGGAAAAAAAGAGGTTTTTTTTGTTTTTTTATCACACTCGAACAATCTCTTTATGTATATATATAATGAGAAAGAAAGGATAGAAAGAAAGAAAGAGTGAGGATGCATGTGGGGATTGTTATACCTCTATATTCCATTAAAGAAAAGTTAAGTAGGAAGTATAATTTCTTCCTTGGCTCTGTGCCACCTACCTGGCCTGGCAGGTGTTCCTATAAATATTGGCAGGACTATCCCATTGTTATTCTTCTAACCATTCTGTCAAACTCTTCTCTCAGGTTTCTAAGAACTTTGAGAAAAGAGAAACAGCAGGGATACTGAAACAACCATTTATTATGCTGACAAGCCTTGTTTCTTTGCTTCTTTTGTTCCCCATGTCTGTCCATTGTGTCATTGCCAGTCCTTGTGCAGGTCAATCATCTGAGCTCTGGAGCCAAAGTATGCAGGTTTTGTGTGTGTTAATGTGTGAGTGTGTGTGTTTGTGCTTTGTGCAAGAAGCCTGACTTAGGACTGTGATTTCAAGAAGCCAAACAATGAGCAACACAAGATGTCTGTGTTCTCTGCAGGTATAGCATCTTGTAAGTGTTTTTCCCCACACTGGTACAACCCAGGACTAACATCAGTTAACAGACCTAACTGTGCCTGCAATTACTTTAGAGAAAAACATGTGGGGAGACCTGTTCACAGCATAACTTTCTCCAGTATTCTAAGATATCCTCAAGTGTTTGGGAAGGGCTTCCCACCACTTCTTCCTTCAACAATGGGTTTTTTTTGGGGGGAAGGTAAATTATGATGTCATGTAATCTATTCTAATAATCCCATAAAAATGCCCCAAAGCATTATGTGCACACACACAGACACACACAGACACACACAGACACACACATACAAGCAACTCTGCTGATGCACGACACCCCAGTTAGCAGCAGTTCATGGACTATAACACTGTTTAATAGATTCATATGACAGTAGGGATAAAATGGATATTCTCAATTAACCTATTCTATGTTGAAAAAACTGGTATTCACAACAGCAGGATACCCAGCTGGAAAGAACAGCAGAAGTGTGAGACGTTTGCATAGTACTGTCCCAGTACTCAATTATTCCAAAGTGTTGCCTTTCTCTTGCTTCCTGTACAGTGAGAAATAAGAATGCTGTTTGTGCATCCCACTCTTCTGCCAACACCACATAAATGCAGGTGAGCAAAAAAAAGAACTGCTTTCCATTCTTGCCGAACACAGAGAAAGAAACAGAAAAGAAAGAGAGAGAGAAAACACTTTTCAGGAATGACAAAGAGAAGCAGATGCTGAAGTTTGAAAAACTGCCTATATGCATGTTTTACTTACAGTGATGTTAAAGAGAGGAGTAGGAAGCTAAATGAGTATGCATATTCAAGTAAAGCTATGATGGCCATACAGCGATGCATGGATTTTGGCCCTTTCCACATGAAGTCAAAAAAGCAAAATTGGAACAGGTTGCAGCTGGTATGGGTCCCGTGTTTCCACATGATGTTGTCGTAGTTACGTAACTATTTTGTTTCAAAGCATCGTAATTATGTAGTTTTCTACTGACAGAAAAAAACCGTTTTGTAGCGGCAATAACACTGTAATCCCATCAGACAGCTTAGGCCCTTTCCGCACAAAGTAGCCGTTGCGTTTTTGCCACAGGATGGCAGCAGTCGGCAGGCCGTGCTCCCGCATGACATCGTTGCCATCTCACTGCCTTCCTGTCATGGAGCGTCGTGCTTGTACAATTTTTGGAAAATAGAAAAAATCCATTTCGCACCTGCAATCGCGTGGCACTCCCATCACTTCTGGCCATGTGGAAGATGCGGAAGCACATTGGCAACGCTTCTTTCTGTAGCACAGCAATGGAAAAAGCCTGGCTGTGCTGCGGAAGGAAGATGTGGTGCCATTGCGTTCTCTTCCACATGGACCAAGCGGGTGCAGAGGGAAATGTTGCTGACGTGCTCCCTTCTGGACCCGGGACTGCAGCGAGACAACACAGAAGAGCTTTGTCATGTGGAAATGGCCTTAATGCAGAAACGTTATAGTACATTGTCTCAATTCAGAGGCGGCACTAAGGGGGTTGTGGGCGTTCCCGATCTGTGCCCACCCAGAAGTACAGATGTCGCCATTTTTGGTCACCATTTTATGCTCTATGCAGTATGAATTCCGATAAGTGTCGAAAAGGATTTTAAGTATTATTGTTATTATTGTTACTATATATATATATATATATATATATATATATATATATACTGCTGTAACCATTTATCTACATTTCTCTTAACTGTTCCTCCCTCAGTAATGCTCCCATGAAGACAACAGAAGACAATAGTGGTGGCAAACCCTGAGGGGCTTTCTCTTCTTAAGTTTTCTGCCATGGGTATGGGGGGGAGAAAGCCATAGAGGAACCAAGGGTTGTGGGAACTCAAGATCCATCATCATAAGGTAAGGTGGTAGTGGCTGGTGGCTTTCTGCACCCATGTATGTCTCCCTAAAAAGTCCCTCAACTCTCCAACCCCCCTCCCCCAGTTCTCTGCAAGAGTACCGAACCATCCTGCATTGCCTCTGCCATCACCCCTTGCCAATGTTCACACGGCCAGGGACTATGGGAGAAGTAGTACTCCAAAGAAGTACTCCCCTTCCCCAGGGCCTCCCCAGCAGCACTGAAACCAAAAGAAAGGACAGTCTGCTGGGTGAACGCCCTCCAACTCCGCCCCCCCCAGTTCTCCCCAAGATTATTGAAACCACCTTGCATTGCCTTCGCCATCACCCCTTGCCAGTGCTCACATGGAAAGGGACGATGGGAGATGCAGTACCAAAAAGAACAAAAGATGAAAGGCTTGTTTCAGGTTTTTAAATTTAGAAATAATCTGATCTGCGATTCTTTGGAAGCCTTTTTCAGTGAGGGCCAATGCAATGTCCTCATAAAAATGGCAGCTAGGAATTGAGGTGCTCTTCATGAGTGTCTCCAGGTCAGGGCTCTCTGCCACCAATGAGAGCATTGTGCTGACTTCATTGAAGGTCCACAAAGTTCCCTCCCTTGGCATTCTCACACAAAAATCACACAACCAGAGAAAAAACACACAGTAATCCACTCACACCAGGAAGCAAACAGAACAAGCAAAAAAGCAAAAAAAAAGGAAGAGAGAAAAGAAGGTCAGAGAAGCAAAGGGTGCAATTTACACAGGCAAACAGAAAAGTCAGCAGTACAGAAAGCAAAACTAATTAAAGATAAAAACAATGTAGGAATGCAAGCATGCAAAGGCAAACACACACAGCAGCACACAGCACCAAACACCAAACACTAAGCAGCAACAAACACACAAGAATCATCAAGCTCACCACGCCCAAAAGAAGGAAGGTAAACACAAGCTGTATAAACCTTTCCCACCTAGGAGCAATAGGGGTCCACCGTGGCCTGGCAACTAGTCGGCCATTCAGAAGAAAATCATGTGATAGTTGGGTGACATGCCTATTGATTGAAGCAAGTGTTATTATGATGGCACACGTAGTTACGTTTTTCTGTTGTCTTTTCTTTCAGCGGGAAGATGGAGGAGAAAAGTGAAGCGGCCAGGTCAAAAGGAAAGGGGAAGACATGGCAGAAAGCAGAGATTGTGGATTTATTAGCAGTTTGTGGGGAGAAGAATGTGCAAGCAGAGTTGAAATCAAACCATAGAAATATAGATATTGTTGTGGATGTGGTAAGGGAGTTGAGGAGAAGAGGTCATTGTTGAACTATGGAAGAATGCCACTCAAAGACATCTGGAATATTGCCAGGTGGTTGCCTGGAATTCACTCACAGGGTGACCAAAGAAAACATGTCCCTTCTATGGGGAACTACATTGTATACTAAAAGGAGATGCAAGTGTGAAGCCAAAGTGTGTGCGCCGTAGCCTAAAACTCGGAGTACAAGGGAGTACTGGAGAAGTATGTGCTGGCTCATCCCCTACTGTGCAGGAGCACACAGTCTCACAGAACAATGTGGATGGATCTCCCTCGTTCTCAGGTAACAATGCTAACACAAGAAAGGGGTGAGGAGGAGGGGCTGCTGTGATATAATACTCAGGGGGAAAAAAATTAAAACTACAGTAAAGGGGAAGGGAAAAAGTTCTTCATCCTTCCTTGCTTACAAATATGTTTGCCATTTCTTTTCCTCACAGTGGTACTATTGGAAGCGAGAGAAGAAGATGGGAACTCCTCTGACCTATTTGAAACCAGTGGCTGTACACTAGGTAGGATATTAATAAGGGTAAGAATAGTAATAATAGTAGTAGTAGTAGTAGTAGTAGTAGTAATAATAATAATAATAATAATAATAATAATAATAACAACAACAACAACCACCACCACCACATGTTACCCTGTTTACTGGGGGTCCTGGGAGGGACACCTTAAATAACCTTACAATTACACAAGATGGGGAAATTAGTCAAGAGCACTGGTTGGCACTATGAGAGGCAGGGTAACGCAGCAGGATCTTGTAACCCAATGTTTACGGGGTCAGGCCAAGTCAAGAAGCAAACCGTGTTGGAAATAAATGAATGATCTTTATTAAATACAGGCACACGATGTAAGCAACACACGCACACAGATAACTAAGGAAAATAAAGGTTTGAGTATGATAGCGGGTTTTTCAGAGGGATAGTTGATTCAGGTGATACGAAACCTGTTCCTGAAGCCCGGAAAGAAGATAGAGAGTGATGCTGGGGTTCGATGCAGCTCAGCACATGGAGCTGAGGGGAAGCTCACCAAGCAAAGCGGCAGCAAGGCGGTCTGGAACTCGGGAGCAATCCGAGGATGGTCTTGGAATCAGGGGTTTTTATAGAGGAAAATGTGACTGCATGCTATGCCATACTTGGGGAAAACAATGCGTTTTGGGAGCGGGACAAAGCTTTGGAAAGGTCAAAATTTAGCATGATTGAGTTAAATCCGAATTGACATAGAGTTAGTCAGTATGCAAATACTCAGTTCTTGGCAGTTGAGTATTCAGCTTGCCAGGTTGCCTGCTCAGGGCAGGGAGACCTTTGTAAACAGTGTGCATACATAATGAAGGTGTTTGCAGAAAGGTCTCCTAAAGCAAGGATCTGGTTATTTCTGGCCTACCTGGGTGGAGAATGGAATGTTCAGCAATTAGTGGCCGAACCTAGTTCTGTGCTTGTCCGGGGGCCTCACAAACACGTGGAGAGGGGTGGTGGAAGAGAGCCAAATTATTGATATCAAAATGATATCTGGGGGTATCTCCAAGTAGGCCTAAACTGCAGTAACACACAACCATAATAATAGTGGGAATAATAATAAAAATAATACTAATAATAGTAGGGATAATAATAAGGATAATAAGAAGGGAGAGCAATAAAATTGTGAATGTACCAGCTTTGGAAAAGCAGTGCATTAAGGGAATATGCCTAACAGTTCCTATTTGTCCACCACAGCCAATGATGAGCCTATGGAGAGCAGTGGTGTCTTACCTTCTGAGGATGCAGATAGTAATCCAACAATATCAGGAAAAGGTGAGTATGAGAATAGGAAAGATTACAATTTACCCTTTGTAGGATACCAAATATTCCTGTATAGGAATATATTTCAGGTAATCCACCCTAACACACCTTGTGTTTCCAGGGTCTGTGGAAAATGAGTCCGGTACTCCCACCAGCATTGACATGGTGTTGCTTTCCTCCCATTCAAGACTCAGACATGCATGGGCTTGAGACCATTCTGGAAGAAGGGGAGAAGCTATTACAATAACAATGATGAAGCAGATTAAAGAGGAGGGTGCAACATCTAGGGAGGGATATCAGATCAACCGTGAATCCCATAGGGAGGAGATCAATGCACTTATGGGCAAGCGGTACATCACCCAAATGTACATCACCCAAACAATGCACATAAACACATATAAACAAACACACACACACACACACACACACACACACACGGGATTTCTCCAAAGTGTAATATAAGAAGGTTTATTTTCTTACAAGATGAAACTGTTATAACAGTGATAAGGGACTTGAATGTTAATAGCTGTGGTGATGTGTAAGCCTGTGTGCATCTACAATTTATAATTTTGAGTGTTGGCACTTTCCTCAGTCCCCTTGAATGCCAACGAAGTCCCCAAAAGGAATAGAACAGGAGATAGTTAAATTTTTTCTCTCTGTGGGTGTGTAAAACAACACTGCATGATGAGCAGGATAAAACTGTGGAACACTTAGGGATGATCAAATACAGAGCAGAAATACGGTGCATAAATATCAATATTTTCTCCCACAACAGGAAGAAAACTATAGCAGTTATTTGTCCTTGCATGTAAGAATGAAATAGATAAGAATTTATATCCATACTAGACAGAAAAGTGGGCTGGCAAAGGGTGATGTAGTGATTAGCATGTTGGATATGGCATTCTCAATCAGCCATGAAGTTTAGTGAGAGATTTTGGGCTAGTCACTGTCTCAACTTAGCTATTGTCTGAACTGGGACCTAATTTGCTTGCTACTGAACTGTTTTGGCATTGCAAATTGCCTTACAATATAATACAAAATAAATTTCAGGCCACAGTCACATTAAATGTAGGGTTGGAAAGAATATTTAAAAAAAATACTCAGAAAATGGTTGAAAAACATGTTCTTCAAATGTTGAGAAGTTCCAATGAAAAGAATTCTGGACTGATGAGAATCTTCACAGTTCAGGGCATATGTTGCGCAAAATTCACATGTACTTCTTTTGTGAAGAAAACAGCATGTTGCAGAGGAATTAATATTTCTAAACTGAAATATTATTTTCCATGCAGAAAATGCTATTTTTTTCGCTGAACAATCACACACCAAGTTTGTGCAGAATAAGTCTTGAATTGTGAATAGCTTTTGAAAACTGTGTGGTTTTTGAAAACTTTCTCACAATAGGTAGAAAAAAATATTGAAATTATTCTTTGCCACCTTCAAGAAGAAACTTAGTGAAGAATTACATCACAAATTAACTGATACAGGATAATATTGCTGCAGCACAGAGAATGGAACCACAAAACTATGCCAACAAGACTATGGGAGCAAGACTATGCCACAAGTCCAGACAACAGATTATTCAGTTCTGGGCCATGGGGGCTCCCAGCAAAGTTTACTCTTCATTTCCTACAGTTTGCAGGCTATAGGGACAAGAGAGAAGATTTGCTGCTGTTGTCTCCATTCACTTGTCAGAGATAACAACAAGAATCCTCCTGTGCACTGTTATCTTCTCCAGCCTGGAGGGAGAAAGGTCATCAAATGCAGTCAGCCCTCCCAATTTTGGGGGTTTGATTTTCACAGATTGATTATTTGCCAGTTTATTCAACCCCTGTCCCATACCAGCAAATCTTTTCCAGGGGAACTGTCCCTCTTGGCAGTTCCAGTCAGGCTGCACAACCCTTTAAAAACCTACCTCTGGTCTTCTCCTCCATCACCAGCTGCTGCCCTGCCAGCTAAGGATGGTTTCAGCCAAATTTCTCAGCACCACAGACTCTCTCCCACTCCACCCAAGGGAGATAATGGATGTGATTCCCTGTCCTTTTCCAACCTGGTTTGGACCCATTCTTCCCACCATGCCTCATCCCCTTTCCCACAGACACATGCATACACATTTTGATATTAGCTATTTTTCCATTTCTGTGGGAACCCTGCACCCCTACATTAATTGAATATGGAGGGCCAACTGGATAGCTGCTTTCAACTAATATCTTCAAATGGGAAGAAAAAAAAACTCTCCCACCCCTCTATATGGAGCAGTAGTAGTAAAGTTCTCTTCTCTCAACTTGTGTTTGTCAAGTGTCAGCTGATCTCCACCCTTGTGACTCAACCTTCACCCACAAAAAAAACACTTGAGAACCCTCACTCCTCCTCTATTACTCCTTCAGGGAAGGCAAGGAGTGAGGCAGCACTACTGATGTGTCATCCATTGCCTCAACCAAACCTAATGGCATAAGGGTATATGTCCCCTTAATCACCCAGCCCATGAGAGGGGAATGTAATTGTCTTGGTACAATACGGCTCCTTTTCTAGGATAGTTGATCATCCAGCAGGGCAACCATGATTGGGCCCAATAAGCCAAACTCTGCATCCATTTCTGGATTACACTGTTATAGTATTATTAGCCCACTTTCAATATCATGTGGAATTCTGGGGTTTATAGTTTACTGAGGTCAAAGAGCTCTCTGGCTGAGAATTTTAAGTACAGAAACAGCCAAAGTTTCAGTATGGGACTTTTAGAATGTGGGCCTTTTATGCACTATACTGTCACAGTGCTATTATTCCACTTTCAACACCCTATGGAATCCTGGGATTTGCAGTTTAGGGAGGAGCATTTAGAATTCTCAGTCAGAGAGCTCTTTGGCATCAGTAAACTATAAGCCCCAGAATTCCACAGGATGTTTAAAGTGGAATAATAGTAGTGCGGAGAGACCCTATGTTTCTATACTCTAGACAATGGCTCAGAATCTTTTATAATTCACACAGGTTCATTGGTAGATAATTATATGGACACGTATTCTGTTTGTTGGTGCATGACTGTGTAAACCTTCTAGAGGACCATGATAATAATGTCATTGTCATGGGCTTCCTGTTGGAGCATAGTTGAATGTAGATCATTATTTGCCCCCATCTTCCCCATAGAAACTACAAAACTACATTACTGGCCTTGGGAAGTGGTGAGTATCTGGGAGCAGGAATCATCTTGTAGATCTTTTCAAAGACTGGTGGGGGGAAAAAACATTAAAATGGGCCTTCAGGATTCACCTGATAAAGATTTCCTGACACTTGAGAAGCCTCATTCTCCTCCAATTACGTCTTTGAAAATTCTTTCCATCCTTATCTTTGATTACAAGTTGCTGAAGTTCAAGTATATGCTATGATTATTGCCTTCAAGAACAGGTTTCCCAGATACATCTGATAGGTCATTGCAGAAGATAGTGTTACTGTAGTTTCTAGCCCGGACTTGGGGGATATTGGATATCACTTTGATATCAATAATTCGGCCTTCTTTACCCATTCCTCTCCGCGTGCTGCGAGGTCCCCCAGACAAGCTCGCAGACAGGCATGACCACTAATCACTGTAACATTCCAAACAATACGGGCAGGCCAGAAATAGCTGTCCCGCTGCTTCAGGAGACCTCAAAGGCAAGTACTCTATTATGTATGCATGCTACTTACAAAGAACTCCCTGCCCTGAGCAGGCAGCTTGATTAGAAGAATCCTCATCTGTCAAGCACTCTGTGTTTGCACACTGTCTACTCTATTGTCAATTTGAACTTAATTCAATCATGCTAAATTCTGATCTTTCGGAGGCTTTGTCTCCAGCCTGAAACTCATTGTTTTCCCCAAGTACGGACTAGCCTACAGCCACATTCTCCCCTATAAAAACCCCTGACTTTGAGAGCTTCCTTGGATTGCTCCTGACTTCCATCCAGCCTTGCTGCCGCTTTGCTTGGTGAGCCTTCCCCTCAGTCCCACGTACTGAGACTTCATACCTATGAACTCAGTCTTCAGACTACCCGGACTTCAGGACAGGTGTAGTATCACCCAAACCAACAACTCCTCTTAAAAATCCCTCTATCCCACTCCAACCTTTATTTCTATAGGTATCTGAGTGAGTGTGCTGCATACACTGTTTGATTGTATTTTAATAAAACAACATTTATTATTTCAATCCTGTTTGATCCTTGACTTGGCCTGACCCCGTAGACATTGGGTAAAAAATTCCATTCTGTTGCCCTGCCTCTCGTATTGCTAGCTTGTGACCTTTGCTAATTTCCCCAACTTATATAATTGAGAGTGCATTTAGGTGTCCCTCCTGGGACCCCCAGAAAACAGGGTAACAATAGGATGCTGTATCGAAGGAAGTTTTGGTCTGACTCAAGAGAGTTCTCCTTATGATTTTCTGACTTCTATACATGTTCCCATAGATCTAGTCACCAGAATGCTTATACCAGCCCACAGATGCTGGACATAGTAAATGAGTGTTACAAAGTGAAAAGTTCCAAGAAGTTAGAGTTCTGTCAGTGGATTGGTCAAATATGGTTAGAAAAATAGATTCCTTAGTGAGCATTGACTGCTACAAGCATGGGGAAAAAGTGTCTTACACACATTAAAACAGTGAAATTGAACAAGAGAGCCAATTTCACTGTAGTTATTGGTGGGTTTTCTTTGTTTGTTTTCTTTTGTTTTCTGTGCCTCAAAGTATAACAAGCCATAAGATGACACAGATGCAGGTGAGGGCATTTTTTTTTCAGAACACATATGAAACGTTGCTGCAAGTTTTTCTGAAGTATTAATATCCTAAATTAATATCCTAAAAATCTGGTTGTCGGTTAAGAAGAGCCCCCAATATCAAAGTGGTGCTGAGAACATCCCATTTATTCACTTAGGTTAATTCTTAAACCTCTTCAAATAGTTATCTTCAGAAAGCAGCAATGCTATTTGATTTTCAACCCTTCAAATGTGTATATATGTTATATATAACATTATGTGCTGTCTTATTACACCAGCTCCTTCTAACGACCCTGATATAGTGGTAATTTGTTAGAAAGTAGGTCTACTTTTCTCTCATCATTCTTTTTTTAAAGGAGGGGAAACAAGTTGTCAAGGGGTTGTAAAACTCAGTATTTGAGTTGGAAAGTTTCACATTAAGTTAGGGTAAGTAATCCTTAGAGAGAAATTGTTGGCTAAATATAGTCACTTACAAAACAAAAATGAGGACAGTAATTGATATAGCAAAGCTTATATTACATTTGTATAGTACACTTCTGTTTACTGAGTTAAGGAACCCTTGGCTGCAGCAGACCCATTTGAAATCTGGAAATGAACATGTCTGAACTGGCTTTGGTACAATGTCTTCTTGGAATACAGCCATTTTGTGCTAGCTCAGGACATATAGAACATCCTTTTCCAAAGGATGGGAGACTCCCTAGGTTCTCTTAAGACACTGCTAATCCCAGTGCCCTATAGAAATATTGAATTACCATAGCATATTACCACTGCCACATTAGGTAGGGCTGATAGAAGTTTTATGCCAAAACATTTGGAGGGACAAGGTTCCCTATACTGCTTTAGAGAATCTCTGTTATGACATTTCTACTTATTCACTACTCTTCTGGATTGGTAATTATAACCCAAGACTCTCAGCCTTGCTATCCGTAATTTTTCCTCCCTTTATCTTTCTGTTAGCTCTTATATGAATGTGTGACTGTTTGAATCTTGTGTGCATGGATGAGTGAATTCCCCTCAATAAAACATGTTTTAGTTTATTTTTAAATCTCTGGCAGGTTCTTTCCTGCATGATCCTGTAAACATTGGTGGAAAGATCTTATTAAGTTGCCCCCCGCCTTGCAGACCTCTTTATTTTGAGCTAAGAAATTCTCCTCTGTTACAAGGAGGTACTGGCATTGCAGGTGTACCCTGAGTTACCCATGTTTTGGAGTAACAATTTCTGCAGAGGTACTCCAGTTGTGGAATGCCCTCACTCCGTAGGCCTGATTGGCACCAACATTAGAATAATTTCTGTGTCAGGTTAAACCTGGATTTTTATTAAAGCTTTTGGGCCAGGCTGATTTTACCCAGACTTTTGAAAAAAGCAGCCATGTTTTTGTTGTTGAACAATGCAGGGGTGACCTGCCAACTCTTTAAAAATTGAATTGCCACTGTTGGAGGTTTCTAAGAGATGGAATCCATCCTTTTGCAGCCAGAAAAAAAATGCAGTCCATGGAGTCTGTGGCCCTTTTTGCATCTTACCTTTTTGCACGACGGGGGAGGGCGTCTTGTGCAAGAAGCCTCAGTAGAAATGCTGCCGCTTCCCCCTCCTTCCTTCCGCAGGTCGCTTCCTGATTGTTTGACCGTCGCGCTAGTGCCCCGCCCCTTCCTTCCGCAGGGCACTGTGGGAGCTGTAGGCTGCGTGGGGAAAGGAAGCACTTCCCTCCTGGCTTGCCAACGCACCGCATGCAGGTAAGTGTGTGAGGGCGGCGTGAGCATTGCACGAGCACAGGGCATTTTCGGCTTCAAGCTGAAAATCAGAAAATGTGTGCCTGCCCTGCTGCAGCCTCGTGAGCGCTGCGCAAGTGGGAGTGCGTCATACGGAGCTGCGCTCCCATTTGTGCAGCGCTCAAGGGGTGGTCACACTAAAAAAAAAAGTGTGAAAAGGGCCTGGAAGGGTTAAGGACCACAAAAGCAGATTTGTTGAGACATGTACAGCCCCAGGACCATAGTTTGCCAATTTCTGTTTTATAGCATCACCAAAAAGTATTCTAATGGTGTGATTGTTGCACATAGTTTCTACAATGGAGAACACAGTAGGTGTCTCCACACTTTAAAGTGACCAATCTATTATGATCCAACATTCTTTACTATGAAGATTCTTACAAGCCCAGTGTGTACATTTCAGGATCCAGGCCTATGGCTCCAGCTTTCATATGTCATTTTCAGGTGGGAGAAAGGGTGCAAATGCTCCAGTTTTAATGAGCTCAGTTCTGGGCAACAGAAAAAGACTGTAGGCAAATCTCCAGCTCAGCTAGTAGAACAGCAGTTTGCTACAGTTTGCAAAGTTTAATTGGTTAGTTGTTGCAACTCGCAGAGGCTCTTCAGGGAGTATATGTGTTTAATTAGTTATCTTTCACTATTCCTCCCTATCATTGTAGTGCCAGGGCTCATCCTGTGTTTTGCTCTGCATCCATCTTTTCAACAGAAGCAAGTGGACAAGACTAAATATTCCTTATGCTATCTCTAAAAATTACCGAGAAGGAATCATTTCCTCATTTCACCTTAATGTGGGAACAACCTTCTTTAATTAAGATTTATGTCTTAATTTACAAAGAGGAAAATATGTTTTCTGTGTTTGAATGACATGCTCCGAGCAACTCTTGTTACCCCAAAAGGTAGGTGTCTCAGGGGTCCACCTGCAATGCCAATGCTTCCATGAAAAGGTGGGGAATTGTGGCTCAAAAGGGATGCCTGCAAGAAGAGGGGTAACTTCAGGATATTTTCACCTCTGTATACTGGTATTAACTATGAGACACCAGTTGGAGGTCAAAAGAGTGTTTTATTGAGGGAATTCACAAACACACACAAGATTCAAGTAGTCTCACAACCATTCAAGCTTAACAGAGGGAAAGGAGAAAAAGATTGGATAGCAAGGAGATTTGAGATGAAGTGAGTGATAGTCACTGATCCAGGAGCAGAAGATTGGGGTGAATTGTGGCTCAGACTGGGGGTCCAACGTAAGTAAAATGGGATCTCTCATGTGGTGTAACGTGTCAACATGTGTCCAAAGTATTAGCAAACAGTCAGGGACTGAGCCAGGGTTTAAATATTATTTTTTTCTGCTCTGAAGGAGAGTGTGCTAATTGTTCTCTGGGAGAGCAAAGATGTTTGGAATGGGTTAATGGTCTTGACTTCAGGAGACAAAGCATTGATGGAGGTTGTGATAGCCCCTTAATGACTTGGCAGGTGATGAAACAAAGGGAAGTTTCCACAGGAAGAAGTTATAGGACATTGGCCATTGATTGCCTCATTGGAGCTGCCTTGCTGCTTATTGTTTTCTGAGTTTGGGCAATTGATAGGATTGTCTCAGACCTATTCAGTTGGGGCTTTCTGGCTAATTCTTATGAATGTACAACTTGGCTATGCTCATGCTAGCTGCCTAAGCACACATTTTTAGTCAGAATCCCTTTTCATGTGGCATTCAGCGGTAAGTGTATAATTTATATTGCTAGCACTATGGTTGACACTTAATGCATTGCACTTAATGACATCACTAGGAGCTGTCTCTAGATGTTCAAATTTTGGCTTGGAAACTTCAGGACCTAGAGCGTTCTGGAACTGGCAACCCCAGTTCAGATTATGTAGTACAGTTACAAGGAATTTTAATTATGCAATTTTGTCTATTCATTTCAGGGATGAGTTCAAATATCCCTGTCCACCTTCTCCTGATCATGAGACTATTATGTAGGTGATGTCTAGTAGCAATGATTCAGATTTGTACAATTCTCTGTCTATGCTTTTGATTGGGCAACATGATGCCTAATAATGGATTGTGATATGCATGCAACCTAAAACTATGATGGCTACCTTACTGCAAAAAAACTAAAGGTACCCATGATACCTTTAAGACTAATAGGTTTATTACAGAATCCCTAGCATGAAGTAAATCCCTCTTCAGCAAATCCATGAAAGCTTATGCTGTAAGAAATTTATATATAACATGTTGCAAGACTGTTAGTTCTCTTTGCTGAATCATGCTAACCTAGCTTTCCTTTTGAGAATTTATTACAAGATTCATCCAACTGCTTTCTCAGGTAACTCTCCTAGATTTCTGGTGCTAGTGTATTAGTTTCTGGAAATATCCATAAAAATAAAGAGACAAGGTTTTGCACATCCTTAATGAAATGAGTTGTCAGCAGAAATTGGTGTGGGTGGGAGGAGAGAATGTCAATACATGATAAAAGCACTGTTTAAGAACCAAGAATGAAACAAAACTCTATTACAATTTTTCCTCTTCAACATAAATTCTACAGTCAGCAAACAATGGAAATATAGTGTTAGGATTCAGGTTTCCATACCAAAAGCTCTGCATCTTTGTCATGTGTGATTTCATTTGTGAGTCTGAGAACTGCAGATTTCACATTTTTCACTGGCAAATCTAGGAAGTGGAATAAAACAAGATTTATGTATGCACCACCTTGTAAATAGGTAAATCCCACAAGAATAAATACAAGTTGGCATAGAAAATTGTCTTTCATTACATGTGTACTTATTTTTTTCTCTAAGCTGATGCTCAGAAAGCAGAAAAAAATTACTTACATGCCAGATCTGGTTTAATTCACTCTCTCCTAGCATCATGGATTTTAAATTTTTTTTAGAAAACCTCATAAAACTGGTATACTGAAGCCTTAATTTGGTAGGGCTAAACAGGCATCCATCTCAAAACCTATATTCAATTCCAAGGCTCAATCAGAGTGTGGTAAATTACTTTTTAAAATTATTAATGGTTATAGTGTCAGTGTCATTATAGCTCTCAAAAGTAACTCAGCTAGTTAGATTCACCAGTATTCTGTATCAGCTACTTAGTTAAATACACATAGATGAGAACGGAGAACAGTTGCCTAGATTTACTCAACAGTATCTGTTCTCTATTCACAATTGCTGCTTAGTCATGATTGTGACTATAGTTTTACCCTTCCAACCTGGGCCATTTCCACACTAGAATGTTATAGTGCTATTATTCCACTTTCAACATCCTATGGAATCCTGGGGCTTTTTCAGTTCAGAGGGTAGACTCAGGCTATGGAAACCCCAGGATTCCATAGGATGTTGAAAGTGGAGTAACAGCACTATAACATTTTAGTGCGGAAATGACTCTGGTCTACTAAACATCAGCTGCTTTAGGAGAAGGAGGTCCAGTATATCAGCAGTTGAAACACAGGTGAGTGACATATATGTCATGTTTGAAGAGACTGCATTATGATCATTTTACTTAGTTAAGTGTACTTAATTAAGTAGCTGATACAGAATAATAGCCTACGTTTTCAAATCTTGAATGCTACAAGCTGCTGGTCAGAGGGAAGTGTTAGGGCTCTGAACAGCTGTGGATTCAGCTGAATCCCAAATAATGAAGCAAATTGGGCTGATTTGGACTAATTTGTACCAGCTCCAGATCAAATCAGATTGGTTCAATTCACTTCCAAACACAGTCCAAAGTCATTCAGACTAAACCATAGATTTAGCTGTCAACAATAAGCAAAGCAAAGCAAGAGGTAGGAGGGAAAGTAGCTCTGACATACTCTTATAAGGTTTGATGAAAAGGGTGAGGAGAAGATGGATTTTACCTATTCACAGTTCTAATGTGCAATCTGAGTCAAGAATTTCCCCAGCACTCTGCAATCACAATGTTTATGGGGATAGATTGTGTGAGATCGCTGAGGTTATAGAGATATCCTGCATCACTTTCCTGATTTCTTAGGACTGTAGAAAATCAAAAGAGCTATGATAAGGGTTTCAGGCAGGCAGCTGTTAATTGTCATATCAGCTTGATTTTTCTTAGTCTCTTTTAATATCCCAGTCTTTTGTATTGTTGAATACAGTAGCTTCACCCTCTGCTTCACTTTCTTATTAATCTGAGTAGTAATCTGTTTATGGCCCTTTTCGCACGGGCCTTTGCTCGTGCGACAGCCCCGTGACCCTCGCGGGAGTGGGAGCATCGCTCCGCACGACGCACTCCCACTTCCGCCGGGCTCACGGGGCTGAAGCGGCGAGAGCGCGGGTTTTTTGATTTTCGCGTCAAAGCGAAAATCACCCCGCACTCGCGCAACGCTCCCGGCACCCACCCGCACTCACCTTTCGTGCGGAGCCTCCGGGAGCCGGCCAGGTCGTGCTTCCTTCCCTCCGCCCCTGCGGAAGGAAGGGACGGGGTGGGGAGGTAGCGCGACGGACGCGACGCCCGCTTCGCGCGCGTGCGGGGGGACACAACGATGCCCGCTTCGCACGCGGGGGGGATCCGGCGCGACGACGCCCGCTTCGCACGGGGGAGGGCGGCTTGCGCGGCAAGCCTCCTTCAGTGCCGCTTCCCCGCTCGTTCCTTCGCCTGCGGAAGGAAGGAGGGGGAAGCGGCAGCCTCCCGGAGGAGCCTTCTTGCGCTTGCCGGCCTCCCCCGCTTGCGCTAGAAGCCTCAGTGCAAAAAGGGCCTCAGAGTCTTTGGCTGTTCTAGCTGGCAAAATCTATCCTTTACACTTGCAGGAGCATATGCATGCACATACATGGTCTACAACTTCACCTCCTTGCTGTTAAGTGTCTGATTTGTTTCCTTGATGTGGCATTTATTTATTTACTTCCATGTTTCCTATCATGTTGCATGTTTAATTTATATCATGAGGTGAAGCACAACACATATTTAGTTCTCCATATTATTTAATGCTTTAAAATAATAGTAATAACAACAACAACAACAACAACAAAACAACAACAATAATAATAATATGTACTAGTAGTAGTACTACTAGTACTACATCTGACCATTATTATAACATAATCACGAGTCACTTTGACATCAGTAATACTAATCCACATGGAGCTTCTAGGAACAGAGGGAGGCAGACTGAGGCAATATGGTGTAATGGTTTGCATAGGACTCCTGGAGACCAAGGTTCAAATTCCTGTTCATCTATAACCTCCCCCCAGACCACATGATCTTGGCCAAATCACCTTCTTTCAGCCATAGAGGAAGGCAATAGCAAACCTTTTCTGAATAAATTTTGTTAAGAAAAACCCTGGGATAGGGTTGTCTTAAGTCAGAATTGACTTGAAGACACATAACAAAAACAAGATTTGAAATGGGCAGTAGTTTGGGTGATCACAGAATCACAGAGTTGGAAGGGCCATCCAGTCGAACCCCCTTCTATACAGGAAACCACATCAAAGCACTACCAACAGATTGCCAACCAGCCTCTGTTTAAAAACCTCCAAAGAAGGAGACTCCACCACACTCCAAGGTCAGAGCTGTCCGGCAGTTCTTCCTGAGGTTCAGTTGAAATCTCTTTTCCTGTAGCTTGAATCCATTGCTCCTTGTCCTAGTTTCTGGAGCAATGGAAAACAAGCCTGTTCCCTCTTTGATATGACAGCCTTTCAAATGTTTGAACATGTCTATCATGTCCCCTCTTAACCTTCTCTTCTGCAAACCAATACTCAGCTCCCTAAGCCACTCCTCAAAGGGCATGACTTCCAGACCTTGTACCATTTTGGTCGCCCTGCTCTGGACACGTTCCAGCTTGTTAATATCCTTATTGAAATGAAATGTGTTAGTGGAGCAAGTCTGTTTCTACTGTCAGAAGGGTGTGAAAAGATCTAAGTTAGGGAGGAGGAAGCAACACCAGCAGTACTGTGACAGAGGCAGCCCTTGAGATGGAATATAGACAATCTATCACAGGCAAGGGAGCTACTTCAGGTCAGAAGCTGATCTTAAGACTTCTATCTCTCTTCAAAGTAGATAGTAAACAAAAAGGAGTAAATTGATAGGGCCGTATAGTACCAGCAGCCTGCCCAAGCACCTTAAGAAGCAACATTGATCCGTTTTGCTCAGAACAGAGGCAAAAAAGTACCAGCAGTCGTAAGCTGGGGAAAGACCCATCAGGCAATGACAAAAGTTGCTGAATCTTTTTGCAAGAGTAGTTCTAATGCTCCATCCTTTGATTTAGATAGGCAACCCCTTAGCCGATAGGCTAAGACCTTTTTGTTTCAACAGGCTTTTATTGTATAAGCAAGGAAGCATCATATTGGGACGTGTGTTTATTCTTTAATTTTTTATGAATGGTTTTATACTGTTTGAAGTGGTGAGTTTTCATTAAATTTAAATTGTTATAATTAGGTGTTGTTGTTGTTGTTTTAAAAAATTATCTTTGGAAGCCGTGTTGTGTCCTACTCTGAGAGAAAGGGGGCATACAGATGAAATGAAATGAAACAAGATGAATGAACAAACAAACTATGGCAGAGATTGGGTGAAGTATATATGGCTCCATGAAATGAGATATCCATTCCAGCAAAGAATACCTTAAAGGGAGAATCCCTTAGGAAAGTCTGGACATTTGGACTTCTGATAAAATATCCTCTTGTTCTCCTTTTTTATTCTGGCTCTCTGTCTACCTTTCTACTTGTCTGCTTCTGCAAAAGGACTGCTGCTTCCCTATTGCCCCATTACATTTTTTTTTTCAGTTGAAAATTCTGGCATCCTCTAGATAATATATGAAGGGACCCCAGTATCAGGAGGGCAATTCAGGACAAAACATCAATAATTGTCAATATTCAGCAGTCTTTACTTTACTTTTTTTTTTTTTTCAAAACACACTTTACAGGTACCTATCACAAAAGCCTTGCTTCTACCTGTCTGAAGTTGAGCTGGGATATTTCTATCTTTAAGATTTACCATGAGGCATGTGTTGCCCTCCAGATATTGCTGAACTATAACTCCAAGCATTCATAATAACTGGTGGTGTTGGCTAGGTTTGCATCACACAATTCCCACCCCCAGTCAATAAATTCTATACACTTATGCAGATATGTAACTCCCCCCCCCAAAAAAAAGCTGGATTTGTTTTTTGTTTATTTCCAGTGCAAGTGAAAGGAGCAGGATTGGTGATCCAGATTTCAAAATTCTAGTTTAATTTATTTTTAATTTAATTTAATTTTAGATTCGGGATACAAATTGGATCCAACTTAGTCTGGACCTGGTCCCAGAAATATATAGACAAATCATGATCTGAATGGAATCAATGCATGGCCATAGAATAAAACACCCTAGGTCACAGCAGTATGATCTGCATATACCATCTTTTTTTATGAGTAGACCAAAAAAAACTCAGAGGATTTTTCTTAATGCATACTAAAGCCATGTTTTAATAAATCACCTGTAAACTCCTGTAAACACATTTTGTTACCATTGCTCAATACTTGACTTTCCCCCCACTTTTTTGTGTTTTATGAATAGTGTTGCAAAGTTCACAGTCTCTCCATCTTCATCCATGCTGATCCACAGCGTGTCATATTGTGTCAGAGTTCTCACTGCTGAAGCAAAATTTCTTTAGTGGAGTTTCTCTGTCTCTCTCTCTGTCTCTGTCTCTCTCTCTCTCTCTGCAACTCTACACTTGTGCATTGCCAACGTAATCACTTTGTTCTGATTGGCTTATTAGCAGAAAGCTGTATGTTTTTGAATAATGTATGTGACAGGTTTAAGATGACTGTCTTATATGAACCCAAAAGAAATCCCACTGTGTAAAATGAACACAAAGCACAACTTCGGATCCCTGCTTGCTTAAGAAAATGACACAGTGATTTTAACAGATCTGCTGAGTGCTGACGTCTTCACAGGACAATACAGAACTGCCTGCTGATTACAAGAAAAGTAACTATTTCTATCCTGGTATAATTTCTCTGTCTCCATGTGTGTTTGTGTGTGTGAGAGAGAGAGACAAAGAGAAAGAGAGGCAGAGAGAGAGAGAGAGAAATGTTACCCTCAAAACATGGATGACCCAGGAGTCTACCTGCAATGGCTTTGTCTCCATGAGAAGGTGTGGAATATTAGCTCAAAGAGGAGGCCTGCAAGAAGGGGGTAACCTTATGAGATCTTTTACACCTATGTCTACCTGTACTAGTGCAGAGAAAAACCAACTGGAGATCCAAAAGTAAGTTTATTTGTTTTATGTAAAGTCAAAGGCTTTCACGGCCGGAATCCATAGGTTGTTGTGGGTTTGGTATTTTCTCCTGACATTTCGCCTGCATCTGTGGCTGGCATCTTCAGAGGATCTCAAAGCTTGAAAAACCCAAAACAACTTTATTGGTTTTATTGGGGGAATTACAGTCACACATAGAAGATCCAAGCAGTCATGCAGTCACACAAAGCTAACTGAACAAAAAAAGAGAGGAAAGTTTTGGACAGTGAAATATTCAGGATAAAATGAGTGACATTTACCAATCAAGCAGAGAAGAAAATAAATGATGTGTCTTAGACAGTACACCGAGGGTACTGTAAAGACAGTACACCAAAGGGAATTGGAACAGCAGAATGACAACCAGCAATGAGCATGCTGCGAGTTGGCTAGCCAAAAATGGATTTAAATACTCTTTTTTCTGCCTGGAGGGTGAAGGTGCTAATGGCTCTCTGGCAGAGTAAACAATGGAGTCTGGAGAGCAAACAGGGATGGGGTCTGGAATGGACTAATGGTGTTAGCATTAGGTGACAAAGGAATAGTGGGAGTCCTGATAGCTCTTTAATTGCCAGACAGGTATGGAGACAAAAGGGAAGTTTGCTTGTCAGAGGAAGAGGAGCTAAGACAATCAGCCATGCTATGGAAAAGTTGCAGATGCTATTGTCTCTAAAAATTGAGTTATTGAAGGTTAACTGTAAGTTCATTATAGTTGGAGTTTCCTGGTGATTTCCTGACTTTGACCTGGCTACACCTCAAGGTCTTTCCTGGCCTGATTTTGCAATGTATGTATATGGCCAGCTTTTTCTCTTAGTCAGCATGCCTATGTGGCCATACCAAAATATAATTTATATTTCTGTGAATTAATATTTGCCAATTAAATCATATCAAAGTATGGGGGTATGACCCTCTCAAAGAGAGAGAGAGAGAGGGAGAGAGAGGAGTTTACTTCTCCCACATATTCCAAAGAAGAAAGATAGCCCAGCCAGAAACAAAGAGGGCTAAATCCAGCATTTAACTGGAAATTGCAATGGAATTAGTTTACTCTCTGCTTCTTCTTGTTACCCTCCATGCCATTAAAAAAAGTGGATCTGAAGGGTATCCTGACCCTGGCAAACTTGTTCTGGAAACTCACTGGTGCTGAAATGAGAAGGAGGGGTTGCCTCTTCCTAATTTAACTGTTTTTCCAACAGAAAAATTCAACTGTATTCCAGCCAGAGAGATAATGGTTTTGCTAAATTGGTGTTAGGAATACCAAATAATCATTTTTAAAGACTGATTGTCAATCTTTAAATTACCTGAAAATACAGGATTTGTCAAGTAAGGCTTTTTATTCTAGTACAGAGATAACCAGTGGAGGGAGCAGTTCCAGCTGTTAGTGAGGTTATGATTTCTCTGTGTTTTAGTCTGAACCTTAAAAGAGAAACTCAAGGTGCTGAAGCATGTCCCTAAAATAGATTTGGCACATTGGACAGCCACTTTAAAGTGAAACTTAGACCTCAGAGCAGATTCACCACCCCATTGACAATGGAGCTATGATAGAGTTACTGCTATATTTTGTGAACTGCTGAACTCCAAATCATAGTTAGAACAGCCACACTGGGAAACGTAACTAAATAACTCATGTAGTAAGTCATGTGCTTGAAATCAAGATGAGTTGAAATTTGTTCAAGGGTAATATCAAGAGGTAGGGACACATTACTGTTATTACCACTGTTACTGCTAGGAGTGCTTGGTATTACTGAGGGACATGGGAGGGGTGTTTCTGGAAAACATTTTCAAGTTCTTTGCCTTTCACTTATACTATATTATGTTATTTAAAAAAATCCTATTGATGTGAGGGCAAGTTGGACATGACCTTTGGTCCAATAAAATACATATGATGTACATTGTGGATTGCACCTGGGGATGACAGTGCATGAGGTAATCCCATGTGACTCTAGCTGAGTCATTGTGATATGTAACCAGGGCAGAGGGTTGCATTAGACATGGGGAATGCAAAGTTGGCTGGATGTTGCATCAGCAAGGGGTGTATATAAGGAGCTGAGTTCTAGCCAACTGTCCTCTCGATTGCCTGATCGTGTTGGCCGGAGGCTATGCCCAGAAGAGGCTATGCCAGCTGAGTGCAGAAGGAATGCTGAGCTTCTGTTTGGGGGATCTGCAAATCCTGTAAATATGTACTTATTGTAACAGAAGATTAAATTCCTCCAAGTTGGAAGATAACTTTGCATTGATGAGTTTTTGTGGTTTCAAAGCATTGCTGCTAGTTTAAACTCTGTTGTGCACACTTTTGAAACTGTGTCAACATACTCTACTATATGTTGGTTTTTGATACAGTTGACCCTGGTACAGCTTTTTGGCCAGAGCTCAGTGGCAGGAGGGAAGTGCTATTGCCGTTTTGTGTAGCTCCCATCATCCACCAGCCCTCCATAATTGCATCTCTATCATTCTGTTCTATGTTTTCAACAGTCTTATTAGATAATCATCACCAATATTTACAGAATCAATGCAGAGATCAAACATCCTGTGGTATATACTTTCTGATTTGTATTACTTTTTGTAATGCGGTGGGACATATGCTTTTTAATTTTTTGTGACTCTAATGTACTAGTTATACTAGTATGTTAAAATTCAGTCTTTACCTGGATTACAGCAAAATTTAACCCAAAAGGAGTTTTGGGAAAATGCTTTTTTTAAAAAAAGTTTTTGGGAAAATATTTTCAACAAAATGTAAACAGTCTGAATCAGCAGAAGGGTTAGACAAAATTACTTTTCATTTGAGTTTGTAAGTGTGTGTTGTGTGTATGTAAAGAATGTGTATGTGAAGATCAGTGTATGTCCTGGGGTTCAGAGAGAGAGAGAGAAAGAAAGAAAGAGAACAATCTGGCCAGAGGGAGGGCAAATGCCCTTTAAAAGCTGGGGATGAACAGAGGATGCCTTGATGTAAATTTTGACACAACTGTGAAAAAGCTGTATCAAGCACTCTTCTTGGATGACGTATCTAACAAACAACCTTGGCACTCATGGAAATATCCAGAAACCATGAGGAAACAGAATAAACTGGGTGAAACTGACAAGGTATCAAGAGAAGAACTTGGTAGGAGCTGACTGAGGACAGAAGACCAATGTGAAATGACTGGAATTTGAGATTTGCACCCAAACCAAGCTATTGGACAATAGTGCACACTGACCTTCTCCTACTGTCTGTGCATATCCCCTCCTGGGCTGGTCATTTGAGGGTATGCTGGTTGTCATCCTGATTCAAATCACTTCTGCTTCTTCTTTCCCTTCTCACCTCTGACAAGGCCTCATTATTTAACTACAACTTCTATCACTCCTTCAGACTCAATTCTCAACTCTCTAGTAGATCATTTTCCACCTATCTCACACTAGCCAACAGCCTGGTATTTCCCTTTCCCTCCATCTCATAACCATGTGGTTTTCAAAGACTTCCTTGCAGTGACAAGAAAATTGCTGAAATTACTCATTGCTACCTTCAAAAAGAAATTTAATGAAGAATTACATCCCTAGAGGTTACACAACACTTGGACACAAGACCCTTAACTCTTTGTTGGAAAGAAAATACCAAGCTTAGGAATATGTATGTCAGTCTGGAATTTTTACTATGTAATTCCTTACTAGATGATTGTACAATGTGGATTAAATTGTTACTTTCCTCATAATGATCTTTGCACCTTTCTCTCTAACTAGACCCCTCCTCCACACACAACCTGGAGTTATCTCTCCATATGACATGTATGTAGAAAGTCAAATGATGAAATGGTGTTCCAGCATTGCTCACTCTAAGAAACTTTCAGCAGGTCAGTGGCTAGAAAGAAGACTGCTTGGGACTAGAGATGGGAAAATGTTTCATTCTCAGCCAGTGGAGAAGGAGCCATCTAAGAAAAGGCTAATTCCAGTCACTGCAGAGGTAAAGCAAGGGATCACATATTCTTTTTTGAAGAGCATTTCTTATTTGATCCCTGGCTCCTCCTCCTTGCTTTACCCAGGAAAGGTCTCACACTGGATCCTCCCCTTTCTTGGAAATCTTTCTTTCTTTCTTTCTTTCTTTCTTTCTTTCTTTCTTTCTTTCTTTCTTTCTTTCTTTCTTTCTTTCTTTCTTTCTTTCTTTCTGCTAAGAGCGCTTCTGGCCCCAAGAGTGAAGCAGTGAAACATGTGAGAGTTGTCCAGGAAATGTGAGCACTGTTAATTGATTCCTTGTAGGGGCTGTAAAGATGTGCATTTGCCCCCACACACTCCTACAGGTGCAACAGGTAATATATCAAGCCGAAGACAGCCCATCAGGCAGGGGCTTGATCCGTTTTCTTCAGCATCAGAGAAATAGGCAGGGGAAGGCTTACTTACCTTTTAGTGAATGGACCACTCTGTATGAATGAAGCAGTGAGACCAAGGCCCTTTTTGCACATTACCCATTTGCACGGCTGGGGGGGGCGTCTTGCACGAAAAGCCTCAGCAGGAATGCTGCCGCTTCCCTGCTGCTTCGTCCCGCAGCTCGCTTCCTGGTCGCACGACCGCCCCACCCCTTCTTTCTGCAGGGCAGCTGTAGGCTGCGCTGGGAGAGAAGTGCGACTGACCCGGCTCATCCGATGCACCACATGGCAGGTAAGTGCTCAAGGGCCCTGGGAGCATTGCGCGACCATGCAGTATTTTCGGCTCCCAGCCGAAAACTAAAAAATGTGTGTGCGGCCCACTTTAGGCTTGTGAGTGTCGCGTGAATGGGAGTGTGTCTTACAGACCACCGCTCCCATTTACGTGACGCTCAAGGGGCCCTCTCGCAATAGAAACTGCATGTGAAAAGGGCCCAAGATAGGGCCTTTCTTTCCCACACTGTTACAGTGCTATTATTCCGTTTTCAATATCCTGTGGAATTCAGGGGTTTGTAGCTTACTGAGAACTAAGAGCTCTCTGGCTGAGAATTCTAAAGGCCTATCCCTAAACTGCAGTCCCAGGATTCCATAGAATGTTGAAAGTGCAATAATAGCACTATAATAGTGTAGTGCAGAAAAGTCCTCATGTATTACAGGTTCTCCTGGCCTGTCTTAGGCATCCACACTATTTCTATTTTGTTTTTGTTCCAGTCCTCAGAGTGTTAAAACCAGGTGAAAATTTGGGCTTTAAATGCTCTGTTTTTCCTTGGGTTTTATAATGAAGTATGTTCAAGATCTTGCCTAACATTCCTTTAATTCTTTTCCAATTGAATAAAATATATCAGCTGTACCTCTGAGTAATGGAGTCCAATTAAAATGCCATTCTCTGTTCCAGGATATAATGATACAGTCAGCAGAAAAACTGTTTGCCTAGATCAGCTTTGCAATGTAAATATTGTTGCTACAATTTTGCTCTATTAAATGACAAGACTTTCACATCTATAATTCCATTTGCTGCTACAAGCCTTTTAGTGTATCTTGCTTCTTTCCTTCCCTTCTAATCATTTTCTCATGTAGCTTTACTTAATCCTTTAATGCAAGAATTCAGTGGTTTCAAACTTCACCCTTGATATGGTTGTATCAACTTATCTCTCAAGCAATACCAGCACATTTGGATATTACAAAGATTACTGTTTCATGTTCTACAGTCTGTAACCAATTCATATGGTGTGCTGATGAAGTTAGTTTGCCCTGGACTAACTATGTGCATGAGACAATACCTAACAAATCCCCTTCTGTGTCTGTAGACTCAGGCAAACAATCCTGTATCAGTTCTCATATTTCATGGTCTCTTGGTCATGTGTTTCATCTTGGCAGGTGATAAGGAGAGCTTAATGCACTGCAGGTGCAAATGTGTATTAAAATGGATAACTGTCCTTAAAGATCATGGAAAAAAGCCACTTTCTAAAAATTTCATCTCCCAGAATCCCCCAGCCATTGTTATCATGTTGGCTTGAGGATTTGGGAAATTGTAGTCCAAAAGAGTAACTTTCCCAAGCTCTGCACTGTTAATCTCAGAAATTTCAATAGGATAAAACCACTAAGTCAAAGCATTTCAACATAACTGGACAGTGCAATGGGTAAACTTTCCCACCTAAACTTTAGTTGGATAGAAAGCCCTGAATTAGGAAACAAGTGTACTGATCTCCCATTCTGTGTAAAGACCAGGTTCTTACGACATATTTGTGCCATGGGGCAGAAGAAGGCAGGAAGGCAGGCTTTGTGATATCCTGTTGGGGATCTTCTGCACATAGTTACAACTGAACCTTCAGGAGCCATGCCTCCAATCATTTAGTATGTAAAAAATATAAAATGAATTATTTTCACTACAGTTTTATCCATTCTTGCAAGGCTTGGCAGACCACTAATATCAATATAATAAGAAATTAAACACATTCAGTAATTGTATTTATGTTTATCTTTCATAGCTCCCTTATTAGTCATATCAGAAGATCTCTGATATTATCTAGTTGTGTCTCATCCAAGTACTAACCATGGTTAGCCATCTATAACTTACAAAGTTAGAGAATTTACTATGTTTAGGAAGGTGCAGCAGTGAGCAGAAACCCAGACCCTCTCCCCTCTCCAGTTTTTAAAATCAATGGTTAACAAGAAATACTAGTAACTAAACACAGAAGTCCATGAAGTATTGTAACAAATCACATGACGGAGGGCTGCCAAAATTTGAGTGATACAGGTATTTTTACCTGACTATTCTAGGAACCAAGAAGTGTGAAATGCTTGCAGACATCCTAGAGTCATCATCATAGTCTTGTAAGGAAGAAAGGGGCTTTTATATATTTTGCTCATGAAGTTGATTTTTTCCCCCTAGCAAGCAGGTACCATAGGCAAGTCCTCAAAAGTAAGCTTGACCTTTACATTTCTTGTGTAGGCTTTGAATAACAATGGCATGCTAACCCCAGTCAGTTATTTAAATGTGGAGCCTTTCTCCACCTTTTCATGTAACCCTCCAGTAATAAAGCAGCAAGACACATTCTCACCGATCCATCACTCTTCCTGATTTTGCATAGCAGAAAGTTCAGGCTTCATGGTACAATGAGTCCTGTGAGTTATTAGAATTGCAATGTGAATTCATATCCCCATCTCAGCACAGTGGCTACAATATCAAAGCATCTAAGTCTGCTGAAGATAAAATATGGCACTGGCTTCCATATATTTGGGTTAAAGTTAATTATGTTATCCTCGGATCCTGTATTATTCAGACTTCCAGAACTGAAACCCATGACACTTACAAGCTGTTGATTTAATCAAATATATGATATTTTATTGGTCTATTTAGGGCTGCATTCAGGCAATACAATAGAGAAGATGGTTTTGCAGTATTATCCAGTCCCATCTTTGCTATTCTGAGCCAGTGCTATTTTTCTTGTAAAACATGAGCCAGTTAGTTTATAGATCTTTATCTCTGAAGGATGTGTCTAGCTTTTAGATGCCATTAGAAGACAAGTTGGAAACACTATGGTGTAGTCTTTGGCAGAAAAAAAAAAAAAAAAATTAAAAAAAGGAAAACAAATCAAACACCTCTATGCTTTTCATGAGGCAAATGTTCTTGCTTATAAAATGGTCTTTTAAAGATCTTTCCTCTGAAAAATAGGTCTGAAATCTTTCTGGAAACAGTTAGATTGGATGGGGAAGTTGAAATGACTAAATTAACCTGAAATCTCTGGGTTATTTTCTCAGAATTTACCAGGGATAACCAGCATGTGATAGAATATGTTATAATATATGATATTCATGCTTAGGCCCAGCAGCTGATAAAAGACCATCCTTCTCTTCTTGCTGCTACTGCTGTGTCCTCACAGGGAGACAACAGCATCCAGCATCTTCAGGACTTAATCTTTTCCTCCTCTGTCATACCCTTCTCCTTTTGTGTTGTGAGTTTTCAAATGGTAAGCCTGAGTGCAGAGAACTGTCAACGTAATAATTCTAAACTGCTTGTGTAAAGTGTCATGTACACTGGTGATGTTAGACAAATAAATAAAAAGAGGATGCCTATGCTGAAGAACATGCACATTTGTTTATTTGTTGGGACCTGTTTCTGCCTATCCCTGGAGTTTAAGTTAGAAAACCATCTAAAAATGCAAGGTGGCCAGATGAAAAGCAAGTTAAATAAAACATTAGTCAAAACTTTGTAGCTACTTGTAAATATAACTTTGTCCACAAAAGGTAGCTTTGTTTCTCATTGAATAGCCAGTAATTCTATTACTCCTTGAAGGGAGGAGCCAGACAGCACTACCTGGATTGAACAATGAGGTGGCCAACAAATCCATAAACTTATTAGACATTTAGGCACATATGCCTTACCCCAAGAAAGGTAGAAGGAAAACCCATGTTATATAGTACACTTTAATTGCACTCTGCCAGGTCAGTGTGGTGCCACCGTGCTTCAGACTTGTGGCCCTACTGCTATTGAAACCCATGCTGGAGATCACCACTTTAATCCAGGATATGCTGCCTCTGCACCTAACCGAACCTGAATAGTAGACAACCAGATAGTACATTTTGAACTCCCTTTTCCTCACCCATCTGCCAGTTTTGGACCCCACTTTCTCCCCATTCTTTAATACTAATCAGGCTATAACAATGAAATATTATTGTGAATCCACTCTATGTTAGAGATGCACATAATATTTGTAAATATTGAAATTCAAGATTAAAAGGGGATGGGGAGACAAGTGTCAACAAAGTCAAGAAACTCTGAAGAGTTTAATCCTAGATTAGTAGAATCTTTACATTTGGGGGCTTGTTCAGTATGAAAAACACACTATTTTGCACAAAAAAATCATATTTTATGCACATATAACAAATGCACAGCCCAAAAAACATTTCTCACTCTTCTAACACCTTGAAAGAAATAATATACTTGAAAAGGTACCTAAATGAACATACAGCCACTCTAACTTAGATGTTTATACCTGTAAGCTTTGTCAAGCTAGCTCACAGCACACATACATATCCTTCAGATGCCAGAATGCAATATACAATGGATAACTTTAACAACAAGGACAGATTCCATTTTTCTAACTATTGATCACCACAAAATGAAGTTAGGGCCAGATTCAAGGGTTAAGATTGTCTGACATGTTCTAAATGTTCAGAGGGACCCCATTGTCTTGTATGAGAGCCTTGCATGCTAGTGGTAAGAGATGTACTCTGGTGGAAGAAACACACAGACCCCTTTGGATATGGAAAAAAGTCTCTGAGCGGCACCTGACCCCCATTTTTTCTCAAGATCCCTTGTGAGGACCCTATAGCTGGGTTCTCTAGTGCTGTCTCTCATCAGAATTGGATCTTGTCCCATATTACACCAAAATTGTGACAAAGAATATAAACAACATAAGAACACATGAGACCATAGTTAAGGATGAAAGGTAGGAAAGGCAAACAGATCCTGAACACTAGGCAAGCTCTAGTGGACAGCTTATATCCCCTTGCAGTGGACCAGAGGGAAATCTTTTACATTCTCATTGAACACAGAACAGAGTCTGCATGCCTTGCCCTCTTGGATTCTCTTGGAGCCCACAAAAAAACAGTGTGGGCTTCTAGAAGAAGAGATAGTGTCACAGGTGAAAAATGAGGACTACTCCTTGCTTTGATGCAGCACACAAATGAGTTGTTTGGATGAATCCATGGCCCTGCAAATGGTGCAAGCAGAGGCACATGTCTTCTCTCTCTGACGTGTATTTTCAATGAAAGACATTCCTTCATGACCAGGGCTTTGGAGTGCAGCCCAGGGGTATAATTCTTCAATTCATCATTTGTAAATGATTCTGCTGCAATCAGTGGAAAAACAATAGCATGAGAATTCTAAGTTTCATTTGCTTTGTTTAGAAACTAATCATCCACCTGCAATATAATTGGTTTCTGGGATTAAGTTAGGGATACTCTGATTAAAAAAAATCAGGGAATAAAAATTTCATAATCAATATGGATTACGAAAGGGCCCCAGAAGTTTCTAGGAAGCCTTCACCTGTTCAAATGCTTCTTTGCTACACCCTCTACTCTGATTTATTGAGCAGTTTCTATAAAGGCAAGAAGCCTCATGGGATATAATAGCACCTCAGCCAGCATTCCCTTGATGTTGCAGCCATAATGTATGGGAAAATGTAGCTTCTGATATCTTAGAAAATGCATGGAAAACAAGGAATGGAAAGAGCTCCTGACATCATACAGACATCTGAGAGTATCTAGGGGGAAATTTTGGATATGTGAGGGCACACTGTCTCCCAAGATGGTAGCTGGAGCAAGTCTTCTACTGCTGGTCACTACACCACTCAATTTCAATGGCATACTGGTGAAAAGAACACATTTTCCTTTTCAGAGAACAAGGTACACACGCCCTGTATTAAAGCAGAATAATGTGTCTGGAAGGCCAGAGTAGTGTACCAAGCTAATGAATGTGAGTGTTAATAAACATTGTACGATGAACAACACAAAATGTGTCCTTCATTCATTTTAAAAAGCAGGATCTTCTCCTGAGATTTTTCATAACAGAAAAGTTATTGGACCATCTAATGTGTATTACACAATAAAAAAAAAATTCACCAATTACATTCTCTCTCTCTCTCTCTCTCTGACTCTTTCTCTCTCTCTCATTCTCATTCTCTCTCTCTCTCTCTGTATGTGTGTGTGTGTATATATATATAATGTTTTGACACAACATTTCCAGGCTAAACATTCCCATTTCTTTCTTATATCATTAAGAAGCAGGCATGGAGAAACTCAAAGTGTTATTATGGTTTCTAACGGATGTATATACACACAATTTTGACTCCCTGCAAAGTTAGGAAACAAATGATTTGTTTTAGAAGCACAACTGATACTTCTGTGTTATTTTTCCATGGGAAAATATCATTTTTGATTCATTCTCAATCTTACAAAAAAGCAGCTAAGAAAAACGTGTGTGTGTGTGTGTGTATCCTTCATCATTCACCAGTAGAGTGTATTTTAGTGAAATGCTTCAAATTCTGTGCTAGAAAGCTCTAGTGTGCTCTCCTGAACTACAGTACTAGAGCTTTATAGCAGACAGAGGAATCGCCAGAGTACAAATCTCATTATTTGTTAAGATGGGGTCATGACAGTTAAAGTGGCATCAAACTGCTTTATCTGCAAAGGGTACGTATATTTACAGCTTCTGTAGAATAATTATGACCTTAACCAGATGCTTCAAAACGTAATCACTGCAACATATGTTAAGCATTTTACAAAAGTAGACACAGTACTTGCATACTTAAAGGTATATCCCACTGTGTTCAATTTTAATGTAAAATCATGTTTCTGCATCTTAAACCTGAAATAATGCAACAGTGGTTCCAATGAGCCCTCCATACTGCTGTTTGATAAGATTGGGCAAGACATTGATGGGAGGGGAGTTCTGGAATCAATTTGAACCAAAACTTTTCATTTCAGATCAATCTAGTATCTAGAGTGCTCTGACCAGGAGCTATATTTGTACAACTTACATTAGTGGAACAATTGCACCTGTTCCTTGAGATCCAGATCCTGGGAAGTTACACATGTCTTAGTTACATGCTATTTGGGTTACTTAAATGTTTTCTATGTGGGGCTGCCTTTGAAAGGTTCAAAAACTTCAGGTAGTCCAAAATACCGCAAAGTGTCGGTAAAGACTGGTAATGAAGAACTGGTGACTCACTCATTATGACAACTCCATCACCCAGCAATCCATTTCCAGACACAATTCAGAGTTCTATTTATGACTTATGACAAGTTTGGTCCAGGCTATCTGAGGGTCCATGTTGACTAGTACAAAACAGACTGAATTTGGAAATGTTTGAAAGAGACCATTCTCTTGGTCCTGACTTCCTCAGAGGCACATCTGATGTGGACAGAAAAGAGAGCTACCTAGATGGTCACTTCAAGCTTCAGAATAATATGCCAAGGAATACTAAGCTGACACATTTCCTGTTACTCTTCCTTGGAGTCTTTTCCTCAAGGCAAGCTTTTTGGTAATTGGCTATCATCACAAGGAGGAGCTTTTTTATCGACTGGTGCTAAGTTTTTAATTTTATTACACTCATTTTTATTAATGTGGCTTGAATTGTATATTTAGTTTGCATCTTCACACACAATCTGTGTTTTGGTTGTATTTTTATTCAGTTTTACTCAGCTGCACTGAGAGAGAAAAATGGAATAATACATTCATTAAAGAAACAGACAAATCTTATATGATGTTTATTTGGTGGGCAGACTCCAGAAAGTATGGTCCATCTACATCTATAGTATCACTTTCCTTTTAGATTCTTCAACATCATTCATTCAGTGCACAAACATACATACAGACAAGAACAATCAGTTTCCCCAGAGTATAACTGGTACAAAACACTAGAGAGGATGAAGTTCTTTGACTGAAATCGAAATACTTCACATGTAAGCATTTGTCTTTTGGGAACTGAAACAAGGTTCATTTTTTTTTAAAGATTCCTTATCCATTTTCCCCAACTAAAACTAGAGAGCATTTTTTTAAAAAAAAAAATCTGTAAAAGCAGCTGCATGTTTGCACTCACAACACAAACATTCACTGGCAGCACATGAGATTATAATACCCTAGAAGGACCTATTCACCCAGCAGAAACCCACAGCAGATGATGAAAGTTGCCAAGAAAAAGGGAGCCAAAGAAAACTTCTCATCCATTCACTAAGTATCTCCCCTCCTATGGTTTCATATCTGTGAAAATGGATTCCTTTTCCAATTGCAGTGGCAGGCTCCCAAAGTAACAGAGCATGAAACTGAAAACAGACAAGTATGTAGTCTCTACTGGCACACTGAAGCTAGTTATCAGGCGATTAAACTCAGGCAGAAGAAGAGTTGAACTTCCACTGGAAGCCGTCTGGGGAATGCCATCGCCACCTGGTTTCCATTAACACAATTGGAACTGAGGACACTTATTTCAGAGAATCCTCTATTTTTCTTTTTCTTTTCTCTTCTCTTCTCTTCTCTTCTTTTCTCTTCTTCTCTTCTCTTCTCTTCTCTTCTCTTCTCTTCTTTTCTTCTCTTCTCTTCTTTTCCCCTTCTTATTCATCCCAGAACAATTTAATATACCAAAGACAGGAAGATTTTGTAGTATTAAAATTTCTTTTAACATTTTTAAATCCATAATTAATATAGGAAATCAAGTCACATATTCTTATAAAACATGGAACATATCAAGAGAGGAGAGAACAGTCCAGGACTGAGTGCAGGACTGAGTGTGAAAACAACAGCCTTACATCTTCTCATCTTTCATCCTGAAACTTTGGAGGACACAAAGTAGGAAACAGCCATGGAGAAACCTGAAGTGCAATGATGTTGTGTGATGTATCTTGTTCATTATAGAAAGGGAACATGTGTGGAACAGCAGTATTTGCAGTCATTTCACTTCCATGAACATCTAGTTCTACCCGCTGATGTTCTCATTTAGAATGCAGTACTAATGTGCAAACATACATAATTATTGGATTGTGGAGATGTAGAATTAGGGTCATAAACATATTTTTAGGAAACTGTTTTCTACTGATGAGGCTGTATCTAATGCTGTGTTTCCCTTTCTTGTAGTCTTCTTGATACATGAGAGGCTTCTGTGAACAATGGAGAGAGGAGGTCTTTTGCAAATTCCTTGTTCCATTTTTAAACTGCCCAACTGCTTATGAAGATTTGGGATGATATGATAAGTGCCATGATGAGGTGAAAAGAAATAGTATTTCTAAAAAGTTTTCTTTCCCCCTTCCTTTCATAGAAGTTTCTGAAACCACATCAACAACTGGAAATAGTGGCAGAATTAAAAATGGTAAAATGGAGGTTCTTATTATGGTAGTGCTCAAAGTCATGCCCCCAGGAAGAGTCCACACTTCCAGACCAGAGTTAATTCCATAAGGCAGTTCTATAAGGTTTACTCTCTACTAGAAGTAGGATTTTTAGTGATCTTTGAATAGTTAATTGCTCTTCATCTTCCACTGAAGACCAAGACATCCCATTACAGCAGAGATATGTAACAATCTATTACTGTTGGAACAAAAATACACCCTACCTCTTCTGGCTAATGGGAGTATTATAACTACATTCTTGGATGATAGGAAAGGGGGGATCATGCTGACACCATTTTTGCTCATAAAAAGTCCTAGTGCTTGACCATGTGGCCCCTGCTTCTACTATGCCACTGGTTGGCTCAAATAGTTTCCTGGAAAGAGAAGGACTGGATGCAAACTGTAGCATACTGAACTGTGAACATGTATCTGGGGAAGAGTACTAGCAAAATTGTTACTACTACAAAATAATATTGATCATTATTTTCCTGACCAAAAAAAAAGATCTGATGTACATATTTTCAGCCATGTAAAACAGTTATAATTACATTTTTAAAAAAAATACATATCTAAATATGCATAGTAAGAGAATATATTATTCTCTTAAACATGGTATGTTAGCAAGAGTGAATTTTGTCTAGCACAGACTGACAAGATGAGCCTAACATCCTAATCCTGTTGCCTCTGTTTTGAAATATGTCTTGTGTGTAAATCTTACAGCTGCAATACTAACTGCTAAGTACAACTGCACACAGTGAGACTTATTTCTGAGTAAGTACACATAGGATTGTCTGGTTTGCAGAAAATGTAAATGACTCTGTAGTGTTTGCTTTGGAAATCATAAAGGCAAGATCGTTGCTATTCTGTTGTTATGTAGAAACGTATGGAAGCTAGAGAGAGAGAAAGAAAGAGAGGGAAAAGGAGAGATTATATCCTGCATTAAGCTACCAGTCTTGGTATTGATTAAAATGTGATGAACTACTCTGTTCTGGCTACCCGGTAAGAAGAGCAGCAGCAGACAGGCACAGTTCTATCTTAACTTGAGGGCACCTGTTCTCAAGAACCACCTACTTACAGCTAGTGGTGTCACTAGGTTTGGAGTCAGTCAGTGCAGTAAGTCATGCTGTCACCTCCTGTACCAGACTCTATAGAATTCTTAGTAATTTTTTGTAGTGATGTTACTCATACATCATAATTCCCATACATCACTGAATGTAACGGCAATAGTGGTGACATAAACAACTAGCAAAATTGAAGTTACACCTTTACATTACAATATCAAAATTATGTTCATTTTAACATTAAACTTTACAGTTACATAAGATATGTAGATGGATTAGGTGTGCATAATCAGTAATGACCTAAATAATGTAGCAGTTGTAGATAAATGCATATGGAAATATAAATGAAATAACACCAATAAATAAATAAATTAACAAACAGCAACAAGTACACAAGCTTTTCAGCACTTAGTGAATATCTCAGCTAAATCAGAACTTTCCTTTCCTGGTCTTCAAAGCTGCATACTTGTGAATCACTTCATCAAAATCAATGCCTTTTGCCAACTCACTTTCAATTGATACACAGTCAGCTGTGGTGCTCTCATTCTCCTGAGCCTATTTCAGCTGTTATTGTCATCCTGCATCATGTTAAAATTTAATACATATTAAATTTTGGGCCAGTTGAGACTCATTTCCATCTGACAGAGCAGTGAAAAATGGTTGAAAAAACATGTTTTTGATTGTTGAGAAACATTGATGAGAAAATCATAAACTGACAATAATCTTTGTAGTTTGTGACTTATTCTGTGTAAAAATTTGCACATGATTGTTTTGTGCATAAAACAACATTTTCTATGTAGAACACAGTATTTTCAGTATAGGAATTAATCTCTCCAAATTGAAATATTTTCTACGCAGCAAAAGCTATTTTCTGCACAGAAACCCATGTGCAAATTTTGTGCAGAATAAGTCCAAAATTATGAATAACCTTTAAAAACCACGTGATCTTCTTGCAGGGGGAAGAAAATTCCTCAACTTACTTGTTGCTACCTTTGAAGAGAAACCTAAAGAAGAATTAAATCCCTAGCACTGATTTGGTGGTTAGATTCTTGCATCCCATTTGAAAGAAAGATGGAGTATAAATTAAATATATAAATATGTTTCATGTTTCAGCCTGGTGATATTTAAGGGCCTTCTTCAGGGGAATGCAACTTTAAAACCACCTACAGGGATTCCCAAAGGAGTGTTTTCTAAGCTTATCCCTGGCAACTGTCTTTGTCTCTTTTCTACATCCCTAAAAGAATCTGTCCACTAGTTTTCGGTGGGGGGGGGACAATCTTTTATCATGAAAGGGAATTTCATGTATCCCCTTCCTTCATTCTTACCGTGCTTTTGAATTATATTGGTAAAACTTACTCTAACACTGTGAAGTATCTGAGGGTGGTTCCCCTCCTCTTTCTCAGTTTCATTCCATGATATATCTCACGGATTTGACAAACAGGCAGATGATTGTTTTTATCTGATGAATATTGCCTCAGAAATAATAGTTAATTGTTGTACTGTCTAGCAGTCTAAATTGCACAGTTTTTAGTCTAAACTTCTTGGTAGATGGAATAAAAACCTGGACTTCATGATCTACTTTTTCCATAAGGAAGACCTGATTTTTCCCCCAACATGAATGTTATACTCATTTCACACCGCTCAGAGCACATTTTTAAAATGATAATTCCTATCTTAATTTTAGTGAACTACAATATCCCTCACTATGGCTTATTCCTCTTTTTTTCTTACTCCACATTGAAGTACACCTCAGACTACAGCTTGTCCCTTCTCTTCTCCTTCCCCCTCCCAAAGGTTGTGACTCTCTGACTCTTTGAATGTGCTGAACTTGAGATTGTTGAGTTCTCTGTATTCTCTATTTCACATCAAAGCTCCTTCTGATGGGTCTGTATTGGATTTTGATTTTTTTCCCCTTTCCTTGTACAACAATTGTGGCTACTCAATTGTACATATTCATTATGCAAAACTGATACAGTTCGCCCCTACCCCCTGCCATACAGTCACATTTTTTGTATGCATTTCCCAATTATTCAAGAAGCCCTTCTAAGCAGCTTGGCTTAAGGCCTGTGATTTTCATGGTCCCATGCTGTTTTTGATGATAATGCCAATGAAGATGAAGAATAAAATGGTATTAAAGTGTGAGTTATGTATGTGACTCTATCTATTAAACAAAAACAGCTTTTAAGTGATTCTTCATGACCCTCAACAATGTCCTGCAAAAAATAAAACAAAACAAAACAAAAACAAAACACACACACACACAGAAACAGTTCAAGCATTAGTGGTATAAGTGAAGATCACTATAGAAAAAATAAGTTCTAGTGATAGAAAAATATTTCCATTATTTTTAGTCCCCAAAATTCCAGTTCTATCACATCACTATGGAGTTTTATTAATTTTACCAAATGCAAATATGATCATACCAAAATGGAACAAATATATTAAAAACACATTATATACAACCAATGAATCATTCATGGATTCTCTGGGAATCAGAACATATGTTTTAATTAGAAAGACTATGTGATAAATTGCACTGTACTGTAATTTCATCAGAGAGCTGGCAGTGATAGGAATGAAGTATAAATATTTATCCACACATCACTTGCTTCACTTTTTTTTTTCCTGAATGCAGGAGAATGAGAGAGAGAGACTTTAGCTTGTGTTTGGTTTGTCTCCCAAGAAAATCCCCTTCTGCTTCTGAATAATACATTTCTTCTATTCATCACAGTTTCAATAATAGCAATTGTCTGCTTTATCACATACTCAGTTTTATAGCCAACAAATGTTCAATAGTTGCAACAGTTAAGGGGGATAGATTGCAAACACCGAAGCAGTCCATTATTCTTTATATATCATCAAAATAATAACTTTATTTCATGTATGATTGAACCATTGACATAATTAGAGAATTAAATTGTCTGTTGTGATTTTGTAAATCTAATTGACTTGCCCCTAATGCCCCGTTTTGATTGCGTTGGTTCATTGGGCATTGTATTTCTAGGAGCAGTGGTGGTTGTGTTTATTGCTGATGTTCAACAGCTTTGTTGGCTGCTACCATTGAAAGTACAGAGCGTGGGATAGTTACTCAGTGTTATGCAGAAAGCCCAAATGAGTGGATGTTGAGCAACTGAACAAAGTGTAAATAAATACTGCTTTTTATCTGACCTGAATTTCCCACAATTCAGCTTCAGTGAACGACCTTGGGTTCACAACAAGGAAAATATTGTTGTATGTAATAAAAAAAACCTCAGTATTTAGCTTTTTAAAAACTAGCTTCCCTATTTGGATAGTTTTCCATATGTAGGAATAACACGTGGAGACTGGAGTGGGGCTATACCTCTTTATTCTATACACAGTGTTGTGAATCACTCCCTTCTATCTACCAAGAAATGCTTGTGCACAAAGAACTCACAAATAGATGTTCATTTGAAGACATTACAGTATTTTACACGTAGTAGCTACATCTTCATATCTATATTATTTAAATAGCGGGGTTGGGTTTGAGATGCACATGAATAGAGAAAATTTAATTCTTTCCACTCCGGCCTCCATTTCTCCAAAAATACCCAAACATGTTCCACCAACCCTATAACTGAATGTAAGATGACTACCATTAAATAATGACTGTGAAGATAAAAAATAACGCTCTGCTTTCCTTGTGCGTAGGTCTCTGTGTAAAAGTAGAATTTTATAAAAGTATACCATAACAAAACAAAAAAAAGGGGGGGGCAGCTAGAGATATTTTTACAAGCATTTTGACTCTCACTGTATAAACATTGGTTTGAGGGCAGGACCAGGACTGGGGCAACATTTGGAGAGGGCTAGGCATTATGGTCCACCAATGGCGCTACTTTTCTGTGGTGGTGGGATTGTGTCTTCCTCTATGGCAAGAAGCTGTGCTGACACTAGCAGTGCTAGTACTAGGCTCCCCCATGTCAATAAGGCTTTTGCCGAGGAGCCAGGCTAAATGTTCCAAACAGCTACAGGGCAGCAGCAGTAGTGGGGATGACACTGGTGAAGGACCTTTCAGAGACAACAGCAGTGGCACCACAGTTAATGCTTATTAGTATTGCACAGAAAGAGTCCTGGTAAATTCCTTTTGAATGTCTTTACCATGAGAACCCTATGATGAGACAATCCAAAATGAAATAAAAGATAGTGCCAGAAGTTGAGACTCCCAGGTTGGATGGTGCTCAATGAGCTACTGGGGAAGAACAGAGGACAATTACAAGTTGCACTGTGGCTAATGATGCAGTTGGACTTAACCTGAAAGTACCTTCAGCTACTGATGGGCTAAGAGGAAAAAGGGAAGTCTGAAGCTGCACAACACATATTAAAGGAACATTGAATGTGAGAAGCATGAATCAGGGGAAGCTAGACATAGTAAAAAAGGAATTGAAATGTATAAACATTGGGATATTTGGGTTGACTGAGCTAAAGTGAACAGGAATGGGACATTTTGAGTCAGGTAATCACACAGCATTTTACTTAGAAAATGAGAATCTAAGAAGAATTAGGGATGGCATTCATAATGAGGAGAGATAATTCAAAAGCAGTCAAAGGATTCAATGCAAAGTCTGACCAAATCACATCAGTAACCTTGAGGGAAAACCCTTAAATATAACCATAATCTAAATTACAACTACAGAGGCAGAAGAAGGAGAAATTAAAAGACTCTATGCAGGAGTCCAGAAGGAAATGGATCACACACCAAAACAGTACTTCCTGTTAATCATAGTGATTAGCATGCAAAAGTACAAAACAGAGCAGAATCAAAGACTGCAGGGAAATTTTGTCTAAGATCAAGAAATGTAGCAGGAGACTGATTGACTGAATTTTTTGAGGCCAGCAGTTTGTTCATTGCAAACACATTCTCCAAGCAACCCAAGAAGTGGGTTGGGTTGCTTGAAGAATGTGTTTGCATGGACATTACCTGATAGTCAATAGACTACCTAATAATAAGAAGAAGATGAAGAAGCTCCATTGTCTTTGCCAAAACAAGACCAAGAGCAGACTGTGGCACAGATCATGAATAACTAATAGTAAAAGTTAGAGTAAAGCTAAAGCAGAACATTAAACAAATCATCAAGCCAACATACAATCTGGAGAACATCCTTGTAGAATTTAAAGATAATTTGAAAGCAGATCTGCATTATTAAGTCTTATTGATTGGCAACCAGAAGAACTCTGTAATGGAGAAAGGGATGTTATCAGGGAGGAATGCAAAAAGGCACTATTTGTATCCAGAAAGAAAGAGAATTCTCAACAGATGATAGATAAAACTTTTTGACCAGTTAAGGAAAGATGAGAAGCAAAAGTAAAAGGTGACAGAAATAGAATCAGTACACTGAAGGCAGCTGTTCAGCAACCTTTGTATAGGGACAAGGAGAAATACAATAATAATAATCAATGCATAGAAATAGAAGATAAAAAGGGTGGGGAACACATTACATGATCATGTGGAAATAAAAAGATGATTGAAACAATGTATAGAAAAACTTTATAAAAGAGATGAACAGTTGACAGATTCATTCAAGGAAGAAGCATATGAAGAGAAACCACCAGGTTTAGAAAGTGAAGTGAAAGCTGCACTCGGAACACTTGGGAGAGTAGATCACTAGGAAGAGACGACTTACCAACAGAGATGCTTCAATCTACCCAGACAGAATCTGGCTGTTTCCACACTAGCCTGTTATAATGCTATCATTCCACTTTCAACCTCCCGTGAAATTCTGGGGTTTGTGGTTTCCTGAGGCCAAAGAGCTCTCTGGCAGAAAATCCTAAATGCCCTTCCCTACACTGCAAACCCCAGGATTCCATAGGAGGTTGAAAGTGGAATAAGAGCACTACAGCAAGCTAGTGCAGAAATAGCCTCTGTCATGAACTGAATTCACACACACAAATAGAACAGTGCTTAAACACTATTTTTTAGGAGCATGATACATTGTACAGTTCAGTGAGTGAACTGGAAGCAATTAGCAAGATTCAAAACATAAAATACAAAGAGTACATCTTCCCGCCCACAAGAGACCTTGAAATCTTGGTGCAGCCTGGCTATGCTTATCAGTGCATTCCTAGCTTTTGTTTATCTAATGGTCTCTGGTTCTCATAGCTTGTTACAAGCAAGCTGCTACTTAACTCCTACTACATATCCCATTACTAAAATATTGAGGGCTACCCGACTTTCTGCTCGTCCCAAAAAAAAAAACAATAAGTGAAACAGCAATTAGGAATTTGAATCAGCATAGCAAACAATGAATAGGTAAAAAGGGGAAGATTGGGTAATTTGGAAGAGAAAGGGAAAGGGGGAGACAATAACTGAAATGGACTTATGAAAAGGATTAGCTAAAGATGAAGGAACAGTGGTGCATGTAGCTGAGTCACCCGATAGAATCTAGTCAGTTTTTAACATATGTCAACAAATATGGAAAACAAAATAATGGTCCACAAATTGGAATCACTCAATATATGCTCCAATCCCTAAGAAAGGGGACACCCAAGGATTGTAGTAAACACAAAATCTTTGCATTAATTTCCCATGCAAGCAAAGTCATGCTCAAAATTCTTCAAGAAAGACTTCTTCCATATATGGAGTGAGAAATTCCAGATGTTCAAGCTGGATTGAGGAAAAGAAGAGGTACTAGGGATCATACTGGAAAAATATATTGGATAATGGAAGACACCAAATAATTTCAAAGAAAATCAGCCTGTATTTTATAGATTATAGCAAAGCCTTTAATTGTGTAGATCATGAGAAACTTTGGATTGCTCTTAAACAAATGTGTGTGCCACAACATTTGATGTGGTGCATAACCTGAAAGCAGCACAAGAGGTTACGAGTGGGACAGAATAAAAGAAAATGGAATGGTTTCCAACTGGCAGGGGGATCAGGCAAGGCTGCCTTTTTTCATCCAATCTGTTTAATTTGTACAATGAACATATAATATGTAAACTAGTATTGTACTCAGAAGAGGACAGCATGAAAATTGGAAGAAGGAACATCAATAATTTAAGATATACAAATGACACCATATTATTAGTAGAAAAACAGCAAAGACTTGGGAGGATTACTGAAGAAAGACAATGCAGAAAGTGCAAAGGAAGGTTTACAGGTGAACATTAAGAAAACAAAAATAATCACCACAGATGACTTACTTAACTTTAAAATAAATGATGAAGACATTGAAATGGTTCAAGATTTTCCATACCTTGGCTCAGTCATTAATCAGGATGGATACTGCAGTCAAACAACCAGAAGATTAGGACTTGGAAGGGCAGCTATGAAGGAACTAAACAAGATCGGGAATGTCTTTTCCATAAGTCATGGAAGAAACACCACCCTCTCCTCTTGACACGATCCTCTTGCTCCAGGTCTCCATATAGAAGAAAAAGTGAAACAGGACATTTTCAAGTATCCAGAATTTTAAGAAAATGCAATTATCTATGTTGACGGATGGGGAGTACAACTATACTCAAAGTGTTGTCATACGCTACAGTACAAGTAGGAGTGTGACAGTTTGGTAATGCTGTTTTCTTCTGAATTCAGACTTTTTCAGACCATTAATTTCTTATACCCTAAAAGCTCCAGATCCTGTCTTGGGAGCTAAGTAGGGTCAGCCGTGATTCGTACTTGGATGGGAGATGGCCAATGAATACTAGATGCTATAAGCTGTGGCCTTTTCTGCCCAACGTTGTTATAGTGCTGTTATTCCACTTTCAATATTCTGTGGAATTATGGGCTTTGTAGTTTACAGAGACCAAAGAGCTCTCTGCTGAGAATTCCAAATGCCCCTCTGTAAACTGCAAACCCCAGAATTCCATTGGATGTTGAAAGTGGAATATTAGCACTATAACAGCGTAGAGCAGAAACAGCCTATATTTCAGGGGAAGGAACTGACAAAACCACCTCTGAATATTCATTCCCAAAAAAACCCTTGAGATGATTTGAATACTCACTCACACACAGAGAGAAATTTATGAATTTTTGTGAGATTTGTGAAAAATTCACAAATGTGTAAATTTGGGGGGGGACACCAAAAATGAGCTGAATCATTCCTCACAAATTGCAGTGGCCAAATTCTCATTATGGAGAAATCCATTTTGCATCTGTTATCCACAAAGACCTTCAAAGATAAGGAGCCTCCAATTTTATTTCATTTTGTTTTAAAGTGGCAAGCCTAATCAGTGTTAAAAGAGTTAAATGTACAGGGATACAAATAGTCCTTCATAAGTAAAGCACTCAGATTCCTGAGCCTGAAGAATCTATCACTTCTGTTTTCTATTTCTTTTAGCAGATCGTGTATTTTAAGTTCTTTCTGTCAGAATATGGGGAAAAAATAGCATTTTTAGCTCTTTTTTGAACAAAATCCTCACCCAGTCCTCTCAGTAAATTAACTAAAGGAATGCCTGTCCAAAGATCTACTCTCTCATATATTCACAGCCCTAGGCCCAAATCCTGTTGTAAGTCCTGACCAGAGTAGACTCACTGAGTCAATAGTATTAACTTATATGTCAACTGAATGTCTTGACTGAAAGGATGTACTCTAGTTGGGAGTAAGTAATCAACATGATGCTAGCCATTGTGAGGACCAGAACAAAAATACATTGTTTTCAAATAAATTCAAATCTTCAAATATTATTTATAAACTAGTGAAGAGATAAGTATCTACCATCAGGTGGACATTCCCAGAATTTTAATTATATTGTAGCCTTCTGAGGTGAATAGGGTAATGTAAGAGCCCACAGAATCACACTGCTGTTTAGGATATGAGACATCTGGTGGTGAAAGTTTACCAGATATTTTTCTTGGCAAGGAAGAAGGATGTGTTCTATTTTGCAAGGCTTATTTTTCAATAAGCAATCTGGGTATTGTAGAAAGATTTAATTTGCTTCCTCTTCACTCTTCAGCTTTTCCAAAGAATGCATGCACAAAGTGTGACCAGTTATCTTCCCTCTAGGGTATTTGCTAATGTTGCTATAGACATTTTATGTAAATTTATCATGCCCGATGCCACACTCATCTTCAGTCTCTTCAAGAGTCACTGTGGAATCACTGTGGAATCCCACTGAAAGTTTTGTCAACCTATCACAAATGGAGTATATTGCAGCATACATCAACATCCTGTCAGATATTTGAAGGAACTGGTAGTGTTTTCAAGGGGGAAAAAGGGGCGACATGCTTCTATTTTTGACCTGCTGTAGCTCATAGTGCTGGGAAAAATTCAGCAAAGGCAAAGCAACCACAACACCAAAGAAGATATGTAAAATTATGGAAGTTTATTTAAGGCCCAGCACAAAGGAAGAAGCTTAAGATTAATCATGTTTCTCTTGAATCTCAAAAGAGTAAAAACTCATGTAGGAGTGCTGGTGCAAGGGAAGCAGGGACAATCCTGAAACACAGAAATGCATTTTGATTCAGAGGCACACTTTCCAATGGCTCACAAAGTGTGAAAGACTCATTTACGAATAGGGTCGCTCAAGGTGGTGTTATAGGTTGTTTATTCAGAGTTGTTATCTTGAAATCAATAGCAGTTGTTTACAGAGACTAGAGAATCCCAGAGCATTTTATGCAGATGCCCATCCTCATTTTCTCCTCAGCTCTTGTTGTGTACTGAATTGCAAATATTTTGTATGCCTTAGAGAAAGCTGTGGTTCATACACAGAACTACGTTTGTTTGTTTGTTTTAAAAAGCTTTGTTATGCACTAAGGTTCAGGAGGATAGTTCAAGCGTTCATGCCTTTGCCCAGTATGTATAGAATCCTTGGCTGACCCAGAAAACCTTTGTCCATCCACAAGACTGAATCCATAACAATCTGTGCAAGTGAGTCTTGCTCTTATTATGTGCACAAAAGATACACAATGGGAGACAACACTAATCCATAGTGAGGATGATGAAGACATTGAGACTAGTTTTTATATGAACTTACCTTCATATACCACTTTTCTTGAACCAATAAATGAACTGAAATGCAACATTTTATTCTGTATGTTTCCAAGTTTTGCAGTATCATTTTCCAATTAAGAGTGACTAAATATGTGTAGTTTAGGGAAGCATGCTTATAGACATGTGAATATTCACAGAAATGTGGAGAAGAATGCAGCATGCAAACATGGGCAAGACTGAACTGAAGTTTAAAAAATGAAAACTGAGGCCCTTTCTGCACAACATCACTGTCTTGTTTCTGCCACAGGATGGCAGTGGTCAGCAGGTCGTGCTTCTGCATGACGTTGTCACCATCCTACTGCCATTTTGTTGCAGAGTGTTGTGCTTGCACAGTTTTCACAAAACAGAAAAAAATCAATTTCTTGTCTGTGATCGCATGGCGGTCCCATCACCTCTGGTCATGAGGAAGCTACAGAAGTGCATTGGTGACACTTCCTTATGTAGCACAGCAATGGAAAAAGCCTGGTTGTGCTGCGGAAGGAAAACATGGTGCCATTGTGTTCTCTTCCATATGGACGGAGTGGGTGAAGAGGGGAGTATTGCTTACGGACTCCCTTCTGGACCTGGGACTGCAGCAAGATGACATGGAAGAGCACCATCATGTGGAAATGGCCTGAGTCTGTCAGATTTGGATGGTTCTTGTTTTGCTTCCCTCCAATAAAGCTTGAGCTCTCTCTGAACCAAGCATTTTATGCTTGTTCTAGACAAGTAATATGCGGAGATCTAGTAGGAAATTTAAAACTGTAGGCCTTCATGATTATAGTCTCTTCAGCAAGTGGTTATGTTGGTCTGTTTTCGAGTTTAGGGGGTTAAGTTTGGGAAGCAAACATTCCTAGCAATTTTCATCTAAACCAGCAGCAAGGTTTCTGCAAAGTTAATAGATCTTGGCCATTCAAATCCAAGACATCTCATAATATTCTGGATCTCAAGAGGGATAGTGAATAATAGAGCATATATGTTGAGAAAATCCATTTTCACCTAAAGCTAAACTAAGGGCCTTTTTGCACTACACTATTATAGTGCTATTTTTCCACTTTCAACATCCTCTGGAATTCTGGGGTTTGTAGTTTACTGAAGCCTAAGAGCTTTCTGACTGACTATTCTAAATGTCCCTCCCTAAACTGCAAACCCCCAGATTCCATATGTTGCTGAAAGTGGAATAGTCCTTTCTAAGGCGGAGAAGCAAAAGCATAAGAAGAAGTGCCTGGTTCAGAATCCCAACTCTTACTTCATGGTTGTGAAGTGTCTAGCTTGTTACAAAATCATAACTGTGTTCAATCATGCTCAGAAAGTGATTTTGTGTGTTGGCTGCTCAACTGTGCTATGCCAGCCCACCTGAGGAAAAGCATGATTGACAGAAGGATGCACTTTCGGGTGAAAACATTACTGAATAAAGCAGATAGTTGTCCAGGATGGATGGGGCTACATGCACAATTCTTGGCTTAGATGCTGGTGATCTCAAGAGCATGAATGGATTCCCAACACATCTATAAGCAAGCTGCAGCTTTGTAACTCTTGAGGTCTTCAGCTGCTCCCTATGGAATATGATTAAACTGTACCTATCACTGTCCTTATACCCTCACCCATTTGACTCAATAAATTTTGGGTATATATATATATAAAAAGGTAGAATAATATCATTATAACAGTGTAATGTGGAAAAGCCATAAGATGGAGCAGCAGGAATCCAAGGGAGAGGCAAATCATGTCACTGTCTCTGCTAGTCAAAAATCCCTAAGTCTTCAGTCCTGCAAACCTTGGATCCATTATACAACCAGTCATATTGATGCTCTGTATTAGAACTATTTATTATAAGTGAACTAGATTACAGCGAGAAAGGGAAATTGATTTGGTATATATCAATTTAATAAGTATTAAACAATTACTTAAGTTTATCAAATTTTTAACAATATAAATCCCCCCTCAACTAAAGAAAAACTTAGGCCTGTTTCACACCTTATCTAGTCACTGAGACATCCAGTGGGCGTCCCAGTGTCGACCCTGCTGAGAGGGGGCCACAACAGGGGCACTTCCCTCTGCACTGACTGCCTTTGGAATCCAGGAAGTGTGATGACCATGCCTTTTCCTGCCTCAGCACAGCCAGGTATTTTCCCAGGCTATGCTGTGGCAGGAAGCACAGTCATTGCGCTTCCAGAGCCTCTGCAGGGAAGGTAAGTAGGGGTGCATGGCGGAATGGTGACGTGATCACCGGAAAATGACAGGGAAAACCTGTTAATGAGTTACTATGTGATTGTACTGGTTGGAGACAGGAGGAGGACAGGACAGCAATGATGTTGTGCATAAGCATTGTCGCAGTCCCATCCTTCTTCTGTTCCTACGACGGGTTGGGAGGGTGGAGCAGAAGGGCCCTCACTGTTGTAGAAGACATCTTGAAAAGCTGATACCTTATGGGAAAAAAGTATACCCAGGGTTAGTGGATTTGCAGGCCTTTCTGTCAGAACTCCATGATCTAGACTGACCACAGTTAATTTTGACTGACATTATCCCCCTTTGGAGAAGGATCACATCTCAACAGTAATTCCCCTTTGTCACAATGTGAAAACACGAGCACAAAAGGTACCCAAATCTCGCTCTCAAGGCCTGCCCAGCCTGACATCTCTTTGTGATCAGAACTGAACAGCCAGGGAGATCTCTGAATCAAGCCAGGGCCAGGAAAAACGGGTCTGCCTCAGTTCTCCCTTTCTGAGAATGCAGTCCCTTCCTCACTCTTGTCCTCCCTTGGCTTTTTCCTTTCAGGATTCTCCCTCTTTACTGCCTTCCCTAAATCTGCCCTTCTCCCAGATGTAAGGATCAGCAGTGGTTTATATTTTCCAAGACCGTGGTTCTGTTGACACTAAGGTCAAGATATTATTATTGGTAGTGTGTATATCTCAGGATTCAGAAAAAGACTCTGTGACACTGTTTTAAGGAACACAGAACTTCAAACATTAATTGTAACACTGTTGCTTTAAATGTGTCTTGTATCTGATGGGCATGAGCTAAATTGGTTCCCATGGTGACAACTAAAAGAAAGGTTTAAAATGAATCAAAAACTATATGGATTTGAGGGAAAACAGAATGAATTGGACATGTTGATGAAGGGAAATCAAAATAAAAGAATTTTGAAATTCTATAAACTATTGTTGAAAAGAGAATTGGAATCAGAAGTAGTTAAAGATACAATGGTTAAATGAGCTGAAAATGTGAGACACCCGATTGAATCAGAAGTTTGGGAGAAAGTATGGAAAACTGATATAAAATTTACCCCAAACTTAAATTTAAGAGAAAACTTTTACAAGATGTTACATAGATTCTATATGACCCTAGAAAGATTGCAAAAAAACAAACAAACAAAAAACTAAAAGTGGGAATGTGAAATGTTGGAAGTGTGATGAAAAGATTGGGTCCTTTTTTCATATGTGGTGGACTTGTGGAAGGGCAAGAAAGTTCTGGAAGGGGATACATGATGAAATTCAAAGAATCTGTAAAATGAACTTTGAAATGATATTTGAAATGATATTTGAAATTTGAAATGATATTTATTTGTTAAATATGTTAGGACAACAAAAGGAGATTAGAAGTCATCAGAAGATATTGCTATATTTGATAACAGCTGCAAGGTTGATATACGCGCAACATTGGAAGAAAAGAAAAGAAAGATATTGATTTAGGAGAGTGGAAATTAAAAGTTCTGGAGACAGAAAAGTCAGCATTTTCATTGAAAAATAATCCTATCCAGAACTTTGAAAGGGAATGGAAAAGAGTTTTGGAATGGATAAAAATATGTGAAATCCAAGAAAGAGATAATGTAATTGTTTTTCTCTTCTGCAAATGGAAATGTAATTGTTATTCTTTCTTTTTCTTTTGGTAAATGGAAACAAAGAAGACTTAACTGGAGTAAAATAATATGGAAGGGGTGGAGGGTGTGATATATCTGATAACAAGATATATCCAGTCTGCTTTTTTTATGCAATGAAATTTTTAATAAAAATATTTAATAAAACAAACAAATAAATAAATGTGTCTTGTATCTAAATGTTTATAAACAGCACACCATTCTTCTCTCTCTCTGTTTCAATTCATTGATTATCTCTCGTATACCCAATTTCTCAGTTCTCTCCTCCCACAGAGCTGTTCAAATCTCCAACCTCTCCAAACACACCACAAATCATACTCCCCTTCAATCACTCGCCAGGCAGTTAAAAAACCATTATTTTCCTCTTTCCACCAGCCCTTCCCCTGGGCTATCCAAGGTTCCATTTCACAAGTCAATCAGCTTAAACATTCTCAGTTGCCAAGGAGGCTCCGTTATCAGGACCCCCTCCCATTAGGTTCGTCACACCCTTGCTTTGTGAAAAAGAAAGTCTCAAGTTAAATTCCTGCTTTAAATTTAAAGCTAATTACTAATCTAGGCTAGAGTGAACTCACTGAACAAAGAGACAAATGTTAAATCACTATTTCTGCAAATCCCATTGATTTAATTAATTTACTGTAGTTGATACTAGTAATTTGCTTTAGGCCCTGATCTGGGTTGGGGAATGTCTAAGTATGAACATTCAGAGAGATGTAGGTGATCAGTAGGTTGCACTCAGTTGGATGAAGTAATGATATGACTAATGAATAGGCAGCCATCTGTGTTCTTCTCTTCTAAGATTTCTGTTATACCATCATGCTTTCCTTAATTTCTATTACAGCTTATTTACTTCTTGCAAGGACATTTCTCATGACCACAGACATTTTGCCCATAAGTTAATGACATTTGTTTGTGCATCTTTAACTGAAATGAATTTTCAATTAATCCAAACATTAAATATCATGAAAGGCAAGTCACATATGCATCTATCAGTCATAGATCAGTGCTCATTGCTCCAAAACCAAACATGGACTGTACTGACAGATTCAGTTATTTGATTTTGCAGATATTCTTTCAGACTCTTTCAGTGGAAAAGGTTAATAATGTGATGTCTAATTATGTGCAGGTATTTCCTGTATTATATGTATTTTCTGCACAAGAGTCATAATTTATGGTGGCACACTTATGGTTTTATCACATAAAGTACAATTATGGCAAAAATACAATAATGTATAAATACATAATGTCTCAAATAGCACTAAAGTTGAAACATTACTAATATAAAATCCATGCTAGCAAAATTGATAAGCAGGGACTGAAAATTTAAATAGAGGGATTTCTTTTGGGGAAAAAATATAGAGACTTTAGACTTGTAGCGTGAATATGAGTCACAGGAAAAATGTGATATGTCACAAAACAGAAGGATTATGAGAAATTATTTTATTCATAATTCTCTATTTTTATTTCCAAACACACTTATGTGTTAGTTAATGCCATCAATTTCAGTAGAGGAAGCAAGTTTAGGATTATTAACTATAGACTCTGTATAACTGTACTGTACTAATTAGAGCCAAAATAAATTGTAATTCTCCAAGTTTCTGCTGTGATGGAAAATATTTGTTTAAGATTGCATTAGTCATAATCATTTAAGCAGAGACATAAGTGGATAAATTATGGTCCTAGTGCTAACATTGCCAATACCTTCAGATTGCTTCCTGGCTGAGTTCTTTACAGCTTGAGAAATAAGCCAAGATAGCCAAACTGGGAACAATTCACGTTGCTTGTCCAGTCCTGGCAGTCAACTGTATATCTATGGTTCCAGTAATAAACTACCTGAGGTTCCAACTGTAAAGCTGGTGATGGCAATTTTCTTGGTTAGAGGTCAGTGAAAATGTCAAGTTATTTTTTTTTTAAAGTGCAAGATTCAATTGTGCAACAGAACAAAATTTACAAGATTCCTCATCCGGAGGAATAAGTGAACATTTTAATTCAGTTCAGAATTTACTGAAATTCTCAGAATTTAAATGTGTAAGAAACCAAAATGGACAGATTTCTCCATCTATATTACACAGTAGATACTGATGATCCACGGTTGCCAATTTTTTTGCTGGGTTGAATTTGAGAACTTGTCATTAACCATTAGAGCTCTGAATGGCCTGGCATCTAGCTATGTAGAGAGCAGACTATTTCATTATGTACCTGTCTAGTTATTAAGATTATCAGGAAATGTTTTACTTAGGCAACCAGTTGCAGGGGCCTGCTTGCTGGGCATGTAGAAAGGACTTTCTTTTATATGCATTCTAAATCCTGGGAGGCATTGGTACTCTATTGGTTCCCATGCTGTCTTGATGGATAGTCCAGAAACAACTTTTCAAGGAGGTTTTAAAATTTTCTTTGTATTTTAAGATGCTTTGATTGTTTTCCGGTATCAAATGCTGTCACTGGGTTCAAGGAAGCACTTTCCACATGCACAAAAGAAGGGAGCAACCACTCCTTCCTTCTGCAAACCTCCATTGGAAAAACCTGCACGGGAAGGTCCGGAAAAATTTTTGAGCACTTTAAAAAAAGTCTCATAAATGTCAATATACTTAAATGAGAGTGAATGGGTACAGAGAAAGAGAAAAAAAATACTTAAAAATTTCTGTGTTAACCATATTGTAGGGGAACATGAATGACAGTCACAGCTGTGCACTGTTGAATCTAAAGTTGCTAATAAAGATTTATCTCCAGAAGAAATGTCAATAATCAAAATTAAATTGAAATTAATCAGATTTTAAAATCTCAGAGATTCAATTTAAATTCCATTATTTAAATTTCATGAATCTTCACATTTTAATTACTCCATTTTATGACAATAAAGGAAACTCTTCCTTTTTAAGGGTGATTAAACAAACATCATAAAAGCTGTGGGCTAAAAGCTCATGGAAATGAAAGCAAGTCATAATCCTTCCAATGCAGCTTCCACATGAACAATTCTTAGTAATTCTATAGATCTGGAGATTGGGAAGGGAAGTTGCTGAGAAAGCTCGGTGCAGTATTTAAAAGAAAGGAAGGAAGGAAGGAAGGAAGGAAGGAAGGAAGGAAGGAAGGAAGGAGGAAAGACAATTCTAGTGAGCACTTGAGTTGGGTATTTGGAAGTTATTGATTCCCAAAGGGAAATAGGAGTCTTTAAAATGAAGGAAACAGAATTCAAGAAAAAAAGACCCCTCATTTTGTCTACCTGGATGCTGCTAAACTCCCTCAACTGAATTAAGCAGCTGGATTTCCTTTATTTTATGTTTCATGTGAGTTTTAGTGTCTTCCTTTCTTGACAGAGTAGCATTGACAAATGTTGATGTTGCAAAGTCTAGAAAGAACAGTTTCAGGACACTGTGCTCAGAAATCAAGGAGCTAGAGCCCTCATTGCACTTTGCAAACTGGGACCCTTTCTGCTTGATGCACCCAAACCACCATGGTACAGGAGAAGGACAGGACCGGGACAATGCTTATGCATGATGCCTTCCCGGTCCTGTCTTTCTCCTGTCACCAGGCAGTATGATTGAGCCGCAAATCATTGATGAGTTTTCCCCATCAATGACTGGTGATTGTGCCACCTTCCTTCCACATGCCTGCACTTACCTTGTCTGTGGAGGTCCTGGAAGTGCAATGGCTGCATTTCCCGCCTGAGACAGTACCCAGCTGCACTGCAGCAGGAAGAAGTGTGGCCACTGTGCTTCCTGGATTCTGGAGGTAACTGGTGTGGAGGGGAGTGCTCCATTGTACTCCTCTCATAGGAGAGCTGCTGTCACCATTACTGGACATTGCTGGGACAAAGGTAGGGTGTGGAAAGTGCCTCAGGTATGGTACTCTGGCAACATCAATGGCCTGATCCAAGCCTGTTCCCTTCATCCATCCCCTGCTACTCCAGTCACCTTGCTTTCCTTGGGTCATGTTGTATCTACTAACTTCCTCACCAAATGTTCCTTTTCTCAAGCCAAACAGAAAAAAATAATAATAGCAGCAGCTGACCTGGAGTCAGAAGCCACAATTGTCTATATTGTTTCCTATGCAAGATTTTTTTTCCCTGCAGAAAGATGCATGCCATTTTTCTTTGCTGAACATTCAGCATTCCCCTCCATGTAGTTTTGCAGAGATGATAGAGAACAATGGTCAGAAACAATCAAAAACTAGACTCTTGTATTCTTAAACAACAGATACCATTACTCATACTTGCATGTGACATAGAAATAAGCAAAAGATTGCTTCTATAAATATGAGTGAACAAAATAGCATTTGTGGGTTGCCCCAAGGATACCGGTGAGGTTTCTCAGCACTTCTACACCTCACTAGTACTCCTTCATTTTAAAACTGAAATGCACCTGACAGTCATTATGAGGCAGAGGGAGCACATTTGCTACATCTTCAACTCTCACTGACACATTTTAGATCAGGGGAGGGTTTCTTTCTTGATGAAAAGTGACTTCTTCCTACTTTTGGGTTTTGATCAAACATCCCTCTTGAAGTTAGAAGTGGTGATGAATGCAGAAATGTGTTTGTTGGGATGCTTTTTCATTGTTTCTTTTTTTGGGGGGGGGCAAGTGGTATGAAGCAGAGGTACAAACAACTGAACTCCAGAAATGGTGTCCATTCTTGATGCAGAATAATTGCTGGAAGCAACTTTTGAGGTCATCAAAGTCTTAGCACAAGAGAACTCTGTTTTAGGAAGGCGGTATCATTAGAGAATTATCATACACAACTCAAAAGGTTGTTTATGGATGTGCTGTCTGTCTTAGCACAGCACAAACCATCAGGCAACATATTTAACATAATTCTGTGTATATCTCATTTGAAGTACATTCCAACGTTTCCAGTGGGTTTTAGTCTCTGATAAAAGAACTTAGCTTGTGTCTGGAATATAAAACATAAAAGTTTGGATAGTGTACTTCTTTCCTGCATTCAGTATTGAGCTGCAAACTGATTGCATACATCTGTTTAAATATTTAATAACTTATATATCTATCTGATGTTGCATAGCAGCTGTAGATCACACTGGTTAAAGAAGTCTTTATTTGAAGATGAAGGTGGCATCAAAAACAACTTAAAATTCATCACACGTTTAGCAAACTTAGCTTAAGCACTTTGCTGGATGGTTCTGAAAACCTTCACTCTTGAAAGAAATCAAATCAAGGAGACTGACAACTTTCATACTCACTGCCTTGAAGATTTCACATAAGCTGGTCTAGCTATGCCTTATTTTACTTAAGCTTTTTATCAATCAAAGGCATTCTCTATCCATACACTTTTTACAGTCATGTAGGGCTGGGCATAATGTTTGAAGGAAAGTATTTGGCAGTCAATCATATACTTGATTCTGAATCTACTGGTACTGCTTCTTAGCCTCAGTAAAATGGTGAAAAGAGATCCTTTTGGGTGTATCCCAGTCTCAGACTATATGCTGGAATGTGTAGAAACATTCAAAGAAATGTATTACATGCTCCTGGGAGGTAGTTTCACTTGAATCCTGACTAACAACAACAACAACAACAACAACAACGTCAAAAGGAAACAACAACAGCAAAAATGGCAACAATATCAACAGCAGCAGCAGCAACAACAATGGGTTTATATCCTGTTTTTCAGGAAAGCTTGTTAAATGGCTTAGGAAATTCAAAGCAATAGTAATATCACACAATCATTAAAAGAAAAAGAAATCACAACATAAAATGGGATAAAACAATATGGCTATAAAAAGAAAAGAAAAAACCTTCTAATAGGTGGAATGAAATGTATCCTAGAATTAATGAAAAAAAAATTGTGGTGGTTTTCTACAATTACACTCCTCAAATATTGCTTTGACATAATGAGCAATGAATTTCTATTGCTTATCTACTTAATCAACTTATTACATATGGCTTTATTATTCTACTTTGGGGGATCAATTTTGGCATTCCAAATAATTATTCTAAAGAACTATTGCAATGACTTTAAAAATTGGGCAAAACAAGTTGTATATAAGATGTGTCAGTGTGATGTCACAAAAATACTCTTTAACTTCCAGACACTAGGCTGGGTTATTTCAACCCATACAATTATTTTAGTGTTGCACAAAGCACATAACTGTGCCATGGAGCTTGTCCTAACTTCATAATCTAGCTTGTTGCACTCCACTTGTGGTGCTGGATATAATTCAGTTGCTAGTGGTGAAGTCAGATTCAATTGTGAGTTGTCTTCCGTATATTGAATGGAAGAGGCACCATTTTGCCCACTGCCTCAGGCAGCAAACTATTTTAGTCTCATTATGCAATTGTACAAGATCTTATAGAATCATAAATGGAAGATAAGAGGAAAAGAACAATAGAAGTTTGTCCAAAGATGTTTAGGAGGACTACATTGTTTGGAAATATTAGTGTCTACATATTAGTGTCTAGATAGCAGCCTACAAAGCCAAAATAGAATTAATCATAACTGAATAATATGATGGGGGTCATACACTGCATATTCAGTGCAAGACCCTGCTTAAAATTGTTCCACCTGAAACTTGAGGGGAAATTTATTGTGTGTAGGTGGTTCATCATGTAAACTGGACACACCACATTGCTTCAGACCTTTTATTTCAGCCAGTCTTTTCATGCATGTGGAACGATTTGCCCTCTCCATGTGACACATGACTGCACATGAATGGTTGACTGAATGAATGACAGGAATTTCCACAATGAATGATTCAAACATCCCTCTATTTGACAGCTGTAATACATGGACCAATCCTGTTCAGTTATCAAAGCTAAAGCTTAGGAACCACATATTCAAAATTAACTTCAAATGGCATTGTTGTTTGGCCTCCCACCATCAGGAATGTAAATTTTGCTTATTTCATTCTTGCAAACAAGAACAAATGATTTTATTTTTTAAAAAGTTTTTTTATACCTGCTGGGCATGTTTTAATGTATTTTTTCAATGATTTCTCACCCTTTTTTTACACAAACCCTAAATCCTATTGTTACCTAGAGAAGATCCATTGAATTAATGGGATGTACTTACATGTGGACTTCCCATTCGATAAATTGTTCAATGAGTTTATTCTGTTTGGGACTAACCAGAAAGATTCATGCCCTGTTTGTGCACAAAATAACATTGTTGTACAGAATACAGTGCATTTTTGCACACACACAAAAGTCAAAATTTTGAACTTTTTTTTTTTATTTTTTTTTAAAGGAGGTAGTACTGAAGGGCCAAAAATCTTGCAGCAGTTCACCATTTTCTTGCCAGAGTGTATCATTGTGTGGAGATACCCTTTCTCATCAAATATCTTTCAAAAATTTTCAATATTACTTAAATATCTACTGATCATACATTGATTTAAGGACTACCATAAATGTTTATTTCAGATTCAACAACACATCTGTAGATGGCATATTTCAGAAGCCTATTTCATTTATTTGTCAGAGCTACTGAGAGGGAAATGAAGTGGACTTATTTGGAGGGTGGGTTTATTTTGATTTGGAAATGGAAAAACAAAGGATGCCTGGTTCCTTCTTTGTATTTATGAGAACACAGAGAATATTTATCTGTAACAAAAAATTCAGGCGGGAGGGCGATGTCACTTTTATTATTGGTGATTATGGCCAAAGAACTGATGTGACAGTTTGATCCTTTCCCATCCTCCTAGAATTTTCTCTGTATGGAATGACATGATGACCCCATTAGCTCACTTCCATTAAAAATAATATATGAAAGCAGAGTAAGATTATGGGCACAAGATCTGCTCAAATGTGACCATCATTAGTCACTTACATGTCTTCTGCATGAGAGGCTGGATGAGTATTATAATATTATTGAACATACTTAGAATCTCCCCACAACTGGCAAGCCTGATTACAGGGAATTCCTAATCTTAGGAAGCAATCTACATGTTCAGCTGAATGCACTCCAAATGTTTCATCATAGCATCTGAAGTCAGCAGTGGAGATTCAGTACACGAAGAGATGCTGGGTAGAAGGATAATGCATATAGCTTCTTTTATCTCTGCACATTTCTTTCAGCAGAATAAATGGCTGAATTGAGTCGGTATGTATTTATGTCTGTCTCTCTCTCTCTCTCACACACACACACACACACACACTGTCTGTCTGTCTGTCTATCTATCTATCTATCTATCTATCTATCTATCTATCTATCTATCTCATGATTACTTCAGTGCTGGAGAAGGAACCATTCCTAGTTCTCTTGATAGTGCTACAATAACATCCTTCACCCACTGACATGTAAAATTGGGTAATATATTTCTCACACAGGAACACTGGGAAATGAAAAGAAAGCCCCAATCTAGGCACAAAATTGACAGTAGTTCACAATGTTTTTTCTTTCACTAACAGTTGTTTCTTGATGGAAAGAACTATAGTTTGATTCTACCCTGAGTCCAAGCTCTGAGAAAACAATAATTTATAAATAAATAGCATATAATTAACAAGTGACATAAATAAAAATAGCCAGCATGATGTAAAGATTTGAGTGTTAAACTACAAATCTGGGTTCAAGTCCCCCCTCAATCATGGAAGCTCACTGGGCAACTTTGGGTGAGTCACACTGTCTCAGCCTCAGACAATGACAGTGGCACACTACGGCTGAATAATTCTTGCCAAGACAACCCCATGACAGGATTTCTTAGGGTTACTATAAGGTGGAAGTTATTTGAAGGCACACAGCAACTAAAACAACATAAACTAAAAATTATATATTCGTCACTGATACATAGATATATTCATATATACACACACACACACACAACATTCATCCCTTCATTCTTGGGACTTGCTACTGAGGGTGGATTGACCCACTTGTTATCTTTATGTCAGAAGATAAAGATGTTATTGTTATTATGGCTATTATTCAATCAGACTTTTCAACTAAACTGTGTTGATGAGGAAGGACCTTTTATCCAGGCAGGTGTTTTGTTTGTTTTGTTGATGTGCTTTAGTTGCATTTTCCCCCTCTTTTACATGTTGGATAGATTGAGAGACAGGAAGATAGAGACTAAGGCCATCCCAGCAGTACACTGTTATAGTGCAATTATTCCATTTTCAACATCCTGTGGAATCCTGAGACTTACAGTTTTTGGCCTTAGTAAATGACAAATGCCAGAATTCTACAGGATTTTGAAAGTGGAATAATAGCACTATAACAATGGCCTAAGATGGAGAGACAGTTGGGTGGGGGAGAGATTTAAACTAATTACCTCCATAGTTTAGATAGGCTGAAAAAAATCACATTAAACAAAACAATGCAAAAGACCTGCTTATATTCATATTCTCCTTGAAATATTGTCTTTTTTTTCTTTTTTTCTTTTTTACTTTGGGGAAAGACAAGGATGTAAGTGCCAATTCTGTCAACAGAACAGGTTGTCTTTTCTTTCCTCTTTTTGAATTTGGCAGCAACATTTCAAAAGTTAAAATATGTCAAGCATGTCAAAACCTGTTCCTCACTCCTGTTCCTCACTTGGCATAACTAAAAGGGATGTTGGCAGAGTTTGTAGCTCCAGAAGCCAATCAGCATGTCTTGAAAGTTTTGTTCAGTACTGGGTGGATTTGGGATAAAAATGGTGGGGTGATAGTTATAATTATTTCACCAGATATGTCTCAGTAATGAGAACAGTGTCTCACCAGATATGTCTCAGTGATAGGAACAGTAATGAGACCAAAATCCTTTAAATGTTCACTGTAGCTTTCCACTGTAAGATATTTATACATCACAGTGTCTAAGAGAAGTATCCACAAATTGGCAACTGGTGGCAGACACCAGATTCATCTCATAAGCTGTCTGTCAAGCAGCAATTCCTCCACACAAAAGAACACAGTCACAGGAAGAAATGTGATGATTGATTCACCTGACTACCTAGCCTATGGTTGGGAGTTTCTCATCACTCGCATTGGATCACTGTCTGTTTTGCTTCTGCCTTACTCACTTTGTTTGTTAACCTGGGCAATCTACAAACCATTACTTACCTATGGGTGAGGAAGAGAAACAATTCAGGTGCAATAACCAAGGTGAAGGTATCAGTTTTTCATATCTCAAGCTATGTTGGTCACTAAAGCTCACTTTGCTCCATTTGAAAAAGTGTTGAACAACAACAACAACAACAATAATAATAATATCTGGAACTGGATGCATTTTAAAAAATCACTCTACTTGGAAAAAGTTCACAAAACATGCACATTAAAATGTGTACATATATGCATAATTTTTTTTAAAAAAAATGAGGAAAATAGCACTTAGTCCCTTATGAAAAGGGGAAAAAATGTGTTTCCAACAGTATACAGTTCAAAGATGGACCATGAATGTCGAGTTCAGAGAAACACAAGATCAAGGCTGAGAAAGATCTATGTCCCTGCCCATTTGTTCGACATACTGAAACAGAATTTGGGTCCTATGCAGAATTATATGAACTCCAGAATATTTGTGGAATGGGTGATCACTTACCTGATCACATGGTTATGAATGTTGCTTCCTTAATATATGGATCTGCTACTGCAGTGTCTTAGCATATGGTCATATGATCATTATTGTTGAGACCCGAGGGAAGCTGGCAGAAGTAGAGAAGGAGAATGCCCGGTTTCATGCTGAGATTTAGGCACTGGGGGCAGACAAGGTAACTTTTGTGTCTGTCGCGCAGGCCTCGGCACAAAGCTTAGTAACCTCACTTTAGTGGCTCAAACTTGGGAGGAGAAAGCCCACACCTTAGAGGCTGAGCTGGATCATGCCTGAGCTGCGGCCAAGTTAATAGTTGGGCAAGTTAAGGAACAGCAGGAGGCTGTTAGTCACGCAGCTTGCCATAAGCAGATTGCTGCACTGGAGAGTCAGCTCCAAACACGCAAGGCCATGATTTCAGCTGTGTGCTTGGAGCTGCTCCCAACTTTTGCCCAGGACTTTCCTGGGGAGTCCTTGTCGGAGGATGCTCTGGCCTCCCCTCTCATTAATCTGGACTGGACCGACCCTAAGGTCCCAGTCCACGCCATAGAGACAAGGTCCATGACTCATAGGACCTTCCCTGCAGGAGAAGGCAGCTCCTCTGAGGAAGAGACCCGAGAGACTCAGGTCACAGAGACTAGGGTCCCCTGGAGGGCAACTGAGGCTAAGGCCATTGCAGACCAGTTGGGTCCCCTAACTCGGTCCAACTGGGATCATGTGGTTGAACACGGTGATACATTCTCACCTGACAGCCAATGATCACAACCTGACCCAACTGGCTCGGTTTTGCATGTCCCCATCTGAGCTTCCTACTCTTGAGTTGGCCGTGGCAGCTTGGGACCTAGTTAGGCTTGAGGCCCATGACTGGATGAGAGAGGTAGTGAAGACCCTTTGGCCCGGACAGAGTGTGAGTGTGCTCTACGTCATGGAGCAGCAGGGTCCTTGTGAGAACCCTGAGGTTTATGTGGCGCGGAAGCAGCTACTTGCCATTCATGCCAAGAAAGGTTCCCCTTACCGCCCGTGGTTACAATTTTGACGTCGTGGAGTTCAAGACTCTGTTATACGGAGGCTTGAACCACGAAATGAAGAAGGCCCTAGGTCTGGTGAATCTGGCCATGACATCTTGGGAGGACTTTGGGAACAACCTCCGTCGGGTCACTGACCTGCTACGGGAGGCTGGCTCCCTCCGACCCCCCATTAAGGCACAAAAGAGAGATGCTGGGAATTGGGAACCCATAGCCGAGGCGACTTATTCGAACTATGGGCCCCATTCCCAACACAGGAAGACGGTGCCACATTCCGTTCCACGTGGGAATTGGAACTCGCGCCTGGCCCCCAGACAGGACAGCAGGCAGTGGCAGGGGAGAGACTCCTGCAGCCAGCCCAGCAAGGCAGGGAACCCCCCACAGCAGCCAACTGCCCCCAAACAGCCCTCTGAATCTGGCTTTCCCAGGGAGATGTCTCGTGGGTACGATCCCACGGCCCAGACGTACTCCTCGGACAGTTAGAATCTGGGGCATGCTACGTAGGTTCGGACTGGACATGAGCCAGTTCGACAGGAGACCCACGAGCGAGCTCCTTGATGCCCTAGACAGGCATCTACCGCTGGGGAATAGCCAGCCTGTGAATGCGGTGACCAACGGTCCCCCTTCAGCTGGTTATTACCCTGAATAACCTGTCAGCATAGGGGTGCCCTCAGTCCCAGGATCTCTCCCAGAGAGTTGCGGCTCAACTGAAGCCCAACATATGAGGTAGATCTAGGGTGAAGGCAGGCACTAGGGAAAACACTCCTGCCACCCTTCCTGCAGACTCCGGAGCAGCGCCAGAGTGTCCCGAACTTGACAAGACAGGGTGAGCCCACCCCAGACACTATCAATTTGCCCGGATATGGCGGGTGGGGAACCCAATCCAAGCCATTAAGAAAACCCAAGAGCCCCAGGCAAACCAGAGCCAGACAGATTGCACCTCCTTCTGACTCAGCCCCGAGTGCAAATCCAACCACCTCTGAGACAGTGGTGCTTTCAGAGCACTGAGAAGGATCTCACCAGGCTAAGGTTCAGGAGGAAGTCCCCACCAAATCTGATAAGGATGTTGCCAGCATGTGTGATTGCCAGGAAAATGAGAACTCACAGCAAGTGGAAGCGAGCCCCAAGCTTCCAGAACTTGCCATTGTTCCCTCTCTAAGCCCCCTGTTAGAGACTCGCAGTTTCCCCCAGGACTTCCTTGAAACCTTGGGAGAGAGAGTCCAGCCTCTCCTTGCCCTCTTTCAGGGGAATTCCACGTGGGACTGGTGATTCAAACCACAAGAGGCTCCTGTCCAACCATAGCACAGTTTAGGAAAGACACTCACCTTGGCACACCCTGTGCTGACACTACACACTCCCTTTGACTGCAGTCCATCAGGGGAGATTTCAACAACTGTGAGTCCCAAATATCACCCTGAGGTGGATGTGGCTACTGCTCTCCCCTCCAAAGAAATATACTGGTGCCAGTTGTCTTTCATGTTCAGTGGCACCCACGTTATTATTACCCTAGTGATCTTGAGAGGGGCCAAGACAGTTCTTGGTTCTGTCTCGATCACCATCCTGGCACCACATGCGATGCTTTGGGGGGCACTTGGATTAGATGCCAGTATCCACCTTAAATTGAAGGAATGGAAGGGTCAGCCGGTTGATCCTGCCTCTGTGGCCATCCCAGGGCCGGAAGATCCTGTTGCCCAAAGACACAATGTTAGTCTTGTGGTGTGGCAGACTTCCCTGAGTCGAAAGGAAGTGCCAACCGTTAATTTGTCGGAGATGTTTGTCTCCATCTACAAGGTGTTCAACAACAACAACAACAGCAACAACAATAATAATATTTATCTGTATCCTGCCTCTCCACATGGATCGAGACAGTGAACAGCATGAAATACATTATACATTAAAAGACATTAAAAGACATTAAAAACATACCCAATCCTCCCCCCAACCCAATGGTTGAACGACCATTATTTGAAGGGGATTGAGGTGGAGTGGCGACCCCTCCGAATCCACAGTTATTGTAAATAGTTGTGCCATGTAGATAGTTTTGCCTGCTTGGTTTGGTGTCACTTAGATAAGATTATTATTATTATTTTTTTGTTAGTTAGCTCTGTCTCTTTACTGGTTTGTGGGAAGACCAATGGGATGGCTATCCCGAGGTCCTCTTATCCTCTGAGGTAGATTGGGCCTACAGAGTCAGCCCGGGCACCCTGAGGAAGGGGTGTGAGTCAGATTGGGATGCCAGCCACCTCTCACACTGAGGGATGGTCTTGTGCAATGGCGTCCTGGGACAAAAGGGCGAGACAAGGGGGTCTCACGACCCTCTCACTGGAACCAGGTCTGACTCTGGAGTTCTGGTCTACCACCCAGAATAACCCCCGCCTTCCAGAAACTTCTCTCCTCATTCGATCTGTGAGCCTGGATTGTTAGGGTGAGAGCAATCTGAGCCACTACTCCACTCTCCACTTAATTCAGCCTTGTATTCCCAAACTTAGATCGAGCCTCCGATGCCCCATAAGGGCAGGAGACCCCCACAATTGGCAAGACACCTGGTTCCAATGCATTGTGCCCAATCTGCATATGTTAACATAACTTTGCATACGTAGGCCCCACCATCTGGGACAGTCACCGGGAGAGTCAGCATCTGCTCTGGCAACTAGCAAACGTACACTCGCTTGTCTCTGATTTGGTTAATTCTTTCCTTTCCACCATTTTGGGAGCCCACGCCACCAGGTGAAGGTCAGAGCCTAACCTAGTCCAACTGAGCAAGTGTGTGTCACCACCATCGCAAACGGGGCTTCAGCAAGGGCAACTTATGTATAGTTGTCCAAAACAGAATGCTCCCGGGTGAAATACTGGTGGAAGCATGGTTTTCAGGCCAGGCCTCAGGTTGTCCATCTGATCCTGGAGCTTTGCAGGCCCAATCTACGACAGATGGTACCCCTTGCATGGAGGTCCTCCTCTACTGAGGTGTGGTCAGACCGACCTACACCTTACAGTGACCAAAGTCTGAGGCAGTCACCCCTGCCCTCTCTGTGTTAGCAACTCTGCCTGGCATTTTGTTATAAACCAACTGAGGCTCCCATCATCCCCGGATTTCTAAATTTGAACCCAACTCCCAGTAGGCTCCATGCCATTTATTTGCATTTGTTAATTGCATTGGCTATCAACCATGTCAGTCTTTCCTCCATGAGCTATAGGTCTACGGTCCCAGAGAGCTGAGATTACCCCCGGACTTGTCCACCACCTCCGGGCACCATGGGGGAGGTGAGCGACGAGCCATCTCTGCTCCCGCCGAGGAGCCAAGCCCGAGACGACAAACTGGTCCCGTTGCCGCAGTTGGGGAGCCCTGACAAGGTAATCTAGCCACTCCCCAATGGACTTTATGAACTGTTTTGCCACTATCCTGGATTGTAAAAGACTTTCTACCGTTTGGACTATTCCGCTTGCCGCTTTGCAAGCCACATCCTGTAAAGAGCTAGTGTTCCCCTGGCTAGCTTAACTATAAACTTGGACATTTTGCTGCTGTTCCAGCTCTGCTTGGTTTCATGTTGGCCACTTGCTCCAGCTACCAGACTTTTCCTGTTCCCAGGGGGGTGCAGAGACTTTTGCTTGCACCTCACCTTCCCCGGAATAAGAACTCTCGTTCCAGTATCTACATGGAACTGCTTGCTTCTTGGATTACTTCCATTGCCAGATCCTGCATTGGATTTACAGTATTTCATTGATTTCATTTTGCATTGCTATATTGCCTTTCTCCATTGGCGGGAGGGTTCTTTCATTAGTCTCCACTCATTGCCATTGCTATCATTAATTGCTATTGATATTGCTTCCATTGCCATGATTTTGATATTTATGTTTGTCTCTATGAAGGTGGTTAGGTTTAGATTTTATTAGATAAGGACTGATTCTTACTAGATAGGAATGTTGCAAAAAGTCTTTGCTTATAGGAGTGATACGACCCCAGAGTTTGTAGACTTCCATTTGGAGCTAAAATTGTTTGGAAATGTTCAATTGGAAAATGCCCTATATTGTTCCAATACCTCCCATTTTCGTGGAGGGATTGTTACTGTGGTCCAGGCCTACCTGGAGATAGCACTTGATATCATTTTAATATCAAACCTTTCGGCTCTCCTCTGCCACCCCGCTCCACATGTTTGCGAGGTCTTCAGACAAGCATGTAAACAGGTGCGGCCAATAATGGCTGGACATTCCATTCTCCACCCAGGCAGGCCAGATACAGCAGGTTCGTCGCTTCAGGGACCTCTCTGGCAAACACCTCATTGTTTATGCGTTATAATAACAAAGGCTTCCAGCCCTGAGCAGGTAGCCTCACAAAGCTGTACTAAGTGCTCCTCATTTGCATACTGGCTACGCTATTGTTAATTTGACCCTAAGCCAATCATGCTAAATGCTGACCTTTCCAAAGTTTTGTTCCGCTCTTAAATCACATTGTTCTCACTGAGTAAGGTATGACCTGCAGTCACAATTCACCCTATAAAACCCCCCGATTCCGAGACCATCCTTGGATCGCTCCCAAGTTCCAGACTGCCTTGCTGCTGCTTTGTTCGATGAACTCCTCTCAGAGAACCACGCTGAGCTTCTTCCCTGCACCCCAATGAACTCTATCTTCATACCTCTCCAGGACTACAAGACAGGTGTTGTATCATCCATTTCCCTCTGAAAATCCCTATTTCCAATTCTTTAGTCAGCTGTGTGACTGTGTCATCTTTAATATTTGTCTGTACTTAATAAACATCATTTTTGCTATTTTAAACTGTCAGACTGCTTGACTGACCTGACCCCCTAGACGCTGGGTTGCAAGATGCTGCTAAGTTACCCTGCCTCTCGCTAGCTTTAGTGAGTGCTCCAGCTAATTTTCCCCAAGGTTGTTGTTGTTTGGTTATTTGGGTGCCCCTCTCAGGACCACCAGAGATCAGGGTAACACAGTTATAGTGCTATTATTCCATGTTCAACATCCTATGGAATCCTGGGGTTTGCAGTTTAGGGAGGGGCATTTAGAATTCTCAGCCACACAGTTATTTGGCACCAGCAAACTACAAATCTTAGAATTCCGCAAGTTGTTGTAAGTGGAATAATAGCACTATAACAATGTAGGTTAGAAATGGCCTTTGTCTCATGTCATTTCTCCAAGTTAAATAGCTGCTTTCCATGTTGTGACTGGTCCTTCCAGGAATAAAACACATGCAGATTTTCATGTCTGTCCCCAACACCACCATATTATGGGAAATGTCTTCCAGTTAGGCTACTCATATCCTTGTTCATTGCTTGATATGAAGAAAAACAGCTAGCAGATCTGCAAGGCAGGGACTGCAGCTTTTCTTTCGGTGACCTGTCTGTTCTAGGTCAAAGAGGTCAAGCTGTTCTAGATCAAATTTTGTGATTTCCCCCCATCAGAAGTAGATGGGAAAAAAAACCTTTCTTTTGCTATTTCTCTTGGAAACAACATTTTGAAAGGACCCCAAAAAGTGTTTGTTCTGTGATCCCTAGTTGGCTGGAGTTGCCAGTACAGCCTTAATTAGTGATCACATGATGCAGTCAAATAGGATGGCCACTGAATTTAAGGTCAGCATATTAACAATAGCAACAGCACGTGTATTTATACCACTTATCAGCTAAGTGCTCTCTAAGTGGTTTACAATATGTTTTTAGCTAATTGTCCCCAACAAGCTGGGTACTTACTTTACTGATCTGCGGAAGGATGGAAGGCTGAAATATTGAAATATTATCCTGACTGGCTGCTTTGCGCTCTCTCTCTCTCTCTCTCTCTCTCTCTCTCTGTGTATAAATAATGATATGGGGGAAAGGATTGCCTTTCAACACACAAACACATATTGAAGTGATAAAAAAGTGCCTATAAACAATATCAAGGAGCCATTTTCGAAAATAAAAAAAGCAATGATGGGTGTCCCTGTAATTAGACAGGAGTGAAGTAAATGTGCCATTAATCATTAATGGACATAGCACAACTGTTAAACTAATGAAGGCAATTTATTAAAATAGAAAAAGAAGTCAATTTATTGAGATAGTTTATGGAGGTTCAAACTAATATTTCTGGTAGAACTTCTAGAAGCTTTTCTTGAAGCTTCTTGTTATCTTTTCTGTTGTCTGATGGATTTTTAAAAAATCATGTTTTAATGTTATAGAGAGTTTAATTATATTTCAATGATAATCTTTCGTAAGCCTTTAATCTCTGCTTTATTAGTTTGGTGTGACATGACCTGTTAACTTTATTAGTGTCATAGACTGTATTTATAGTTAGAAATAAATAAATAAATAAATAAATAAATAAATAAATAAATAAATGTAGCACAAAATGAACAAGTACAAATTAAAAATCTAGGAAAGTTCCAGCACATGTGCATACCATGATAAGAGTCTTCAATAAAGAGACTAGGGCAGTCTGCTACATCTGATAAAATTACTAAAATGTTTTAACTAGCTGGCTTCTAGTAGAAAAACCTAGAACACAAAATTTTGCCATCTTAAAAGCAGGGATGTAAATCTTCATTAATGTCATTCTCAGACAAAACAGTGAGTAATTGTACCAATTTTCTACTTGCTGTGAGGAAGTCTGTAAGAACTGTGCTGTTTTCAAACATTATTCACAGTTCAGGACTGTTTTGTGCAAAGTTCATGCACAGTATTTGTGCACAGAAAACAACATTTGATAACAAACCATGATATAATGAGACCAGAAAACACTGTATTAAATGAATGCCTCTTGTTTCATCTAACCTATTTAAGTTGTGTTGGCCTGGAAATGAAGCAAGAGGGGAAAGCAACCTGATGCAGGTTCAGCTGAGGCCCAGGTGTCAACCTCTTGACAACCTCCACAGCCTTCTCTTGGGCAAAACACCTCAGTCCCAAGGACAATCTAGAATGCTATGGGTTTCCACGCTGCCTGCCATAATTGGAATGTAACCCAGGAGGCTCCCACCCACTCCCCAGAAATTTATAAGTGAGAATCTAGATCCCAGGTTACTTGCAAGGGTAGCTTCTTTCCCCACTCCGCAAGCCTCAGAACACTAAAAGGGGAGGTTTCAGGGTCCTACCTTACACCAAAAAAATAAGTCACCAAAGACTTATTTCTCCCCCTTCCATTAGCTGCCAGATGAAAGCCTATTTAATGTCACCACCGAAAGCCAACTGTCAAAGTTCCACAGATAGAGTATGGGAGAGATGAAACAAACAAACACACAAGCAAGCAAACAAACAAACAAATAACACTTTTTAAAGAAAAAGATAAAAGTGGGAAAAATTCTTCTCCCACCCCTGAGGTGACCAGCCAAGGCTCACACTGCACTAAGAGTGGGAAGGTGAGCCACACTGTGAAGATTAAGAGAAACATCTTAAATAGTCTCTGGCTTAAATAGTCTCAGACCTTAAATAGTCTCTGGCTCTACTTCCATCACATTTAGTATTCTGGTACTCTGTGCCAGATGCAAAGCATCCTAGTCTCTCCCATGGAGGGTATCAAAGTCCTATTGTCTCCTGCAGCATTGTGAATGACATAAATCCAGGTAGTTATTCTCTGCAGGTAGCAGCATTCTCTGCACAGAAAATAATATTGATAAGAATTAAGTATCCATATGCAGTGCAATTCCCCATGTCATGGGGTGGGGTTCAGGAATTGTTCTTCCTTTAGCATCTCTGGCCAGCATACCAGTGTTCAAGAATGCTATGAGCTGCAGTCTAATAACCAGTGGAGTTCCTACATTTCTGTGCAGAAAATGCTGCATCTTCTGCAGAAATATTGTAGTTGGCTTTTTATTCTGCACAAAGTTTCTACTTTAAAAAAATAGCATTTTTTTTGACAGGAAACAATTTTTTCTCTGCAGGAAATGATATTTTCTACACAGAAACTAATATGGAAGAATGTATTTTTCTCTACAAAAAAATGTGAAAATTTTGTGATGACTAAGTCATGAATTTGGAAGATTCTTACCAGTCCAAGATTCTCATCATCAGGGTTTCCTGATACTTGAAAAATATTTTTCTTTCTAACATTTTCAAATATTCTTTCTATCTCTACTTAAGACTCATTCCTTTAAGAGAGTATGAAAAATGATACAATAAAATTCGAAAACCAATTGCTAATTGGATTATATTTTTTTTAAAAATAAAATGTCCTCTTTTGTATAGGCAATAGAGAAGCACATATTTCACTGTCTCAATCACATCTGACTGCTAAAAGAGATATGTTGCTTAAAATGGATATGCGTTTCTTGTATGAAAAGATTGATGTTACACCATTAAAAAAGAATCAAGGTGAAAGCTCTGTGGCATTTAAGTACACCTAAAACATAAAGATAATTGGCCAGCACAAAATTTACTGTAGTTGCATTTATTTATTTATCATACATCTTTGGTTTTTAGATCTGAAAGATAATGTAGGATATGAACATCATAACAACAATAATAAATAAAGAAGCTCAAGAATAGTTTAATCGCCTGAATTGTTTCTATGGTAAAGGATTATTTTCGAGGTTTTGTAAGAGAAAAACAAAATTCTGTTTATAAAGTTACATAGAAGGCTAGGATGCAAGTTAATCCCATATACAGTTATTAATCAAGATTTTTTTAAAAAAATAATTAAAAATCTTTGCAAACTTTTCTTTTCCTGCCTCCAGCTCACATTGATTTAAAGGCCTCGACTAAAGCAAAAACACACAATCTATTTTTGCATTGAACATTTAGATAAAGAAAAGTGTTGTTTTGCTGTTTGACTAAAATTTTCTGCAGAACAGACCCACTTATGTGGCAGAAAAGGAAGAGTCTGCTAAACACAAGCTGAATCCAGATTAAAATCGGGGTGGTGAATGAAAGGTCAATGTACCTGGCAGGTACTGTACATGTACATTTTTACAGGAAAATAACATCAGGACATATGTTCTCTCTCTCTCCCTCTCAAACACACACACACATACACAGAGTTTATGAGGTAATTTCTGAAAACAAAACATTTGCAGAAAAGGCAATGCCTCTCCACCTCTTCCTCTTCCATCCAGAAAAAGTTTGTGAAATCTGATGGAAAAATCACTAAAAGTAATGTGGGAGCAGACAAAATACGTTTAAGGCAATGCAGCAGATGGAGAGTAGAGTAACATCTTGAGTTAATTTATTTTTGAAGTACATAGTGAGCTTTTATGATATAATTGAATTAAAGAGTCAGTAGAGGGAAAGAAAGAAAAAACATACCCTACACTGGCACTCTGTTTATTTTTTTCTCAGAAACTTTTCCTAGAAGCTATGTGGGCTGCTTTGAAAACTTGTGTTGAAAACAGTGTCTAAACATTCTCATCTTAAAATAAGTGGCACTACTGCTTACTGCAGATGGGGAGACTTTAAGAAGAGGCAGCTAATGTACTGGTTCTTAGTTCTTTAAAGTTTTTACTTCCAAAAAAGTTAAAACATGTTCATTTGTCTAAAATTGGCAAGTTTTACCTATACAGCACCTAGATATAACCATATAGCTATACAGCACCAGATATATCTCACCAGATATGCCAGTACAGAGACTTATTGAGAAATTCAATGTTCTCTGCCTGAGAAAGGGGCAGGAATGACCTGGATCTCAAGAAAAGTTGCTTTTCCTGTTACTAATGGGGTTGAAATTTTATTAGTTGACTTTTATTGCATTTTCAGGGATAAAAATGGTCAAAGTGGATCAGCCTAGAGAATACACACTTTTCCTGTAGGACAGTAATTCCTGATATTTTTAATTTATAATGCTTGCTGTATGGTTTGTGTGGCATGATTGAGAAGAAATTGCAAAGAACCTGGCTCTTGCTTAAAAAAAAAAAAAAAAATCTTCCCATGATCTAACACTCCAACAGTTTTCTCCATTTATCTAACACATGCTAATTCATACCTCTCAAAAGGAGTGGCAACATAAATGACAAAGACAACAAAGGGGCATTATACTTAGGAATCAAGCGAGAATCATTTGCAAATATTCATGAGCCCTTGTGAAAACAGAAGACTGAAGAGGAGATGGATTTTTGAAGACAGTGCCATTCAGAGAGACTGAAATGTCATATTTAACTATATTGTTTGTAGCCATGGGCCATTAAAATTTAATACATAGAAATTCATAGTACAGAACACATATAAAAATACAGACTAACTTAAAATATCCTATTTTCCTGCTTCTGGTACAAAAGGCATACAGGAGTCCCTCCCTTTTTGACAGACCACTTTTTTATGATGCACTCTTTAGACCCCTTTCAAGTACAACCAGAATCTATATAGTTGACCAGTGGTCAGCTCTTTCAACCAAGCATTGAATATATGAGTTCTCATTGTAATTGAAAAGGGTTGAAAAAGGGCATCATTGAAGAGTGACCACATACTTTTTTTCTTTCAGTTGACTCAGCACCATCATCCTTTTGTTTGGTCTGTGTACATCATCAACTGCAACACCAAATACAACAGAGTAGATCCGTGTGACTTTATCTGTAAACTGCTGTGAAATATACATTTTTTGAGATGTCATTCAACTCCAGCAAAGCAAAAACTTCTGCCAACAAAGCAGGGATCTAATTGTATGGTCAGTGGTGAGAACCACTCCAAAAACAGATGATATAACACAGCATGTCTTGGAAGGAAAAGGATGCAAATCTATTGTCTACAGTTACTGGTAGGGTTGGCACACACATGAGTCTGGATTCTGGTGTCAATCAAACCACTGGTCAATTGATGAGCCCAACCATCCAGACCACTGCCAGAACCCTTGGAATGACAGGAACGGCTCATTTGTGACTTATCTCCCTTGTGGCCCCTGTCACCAAAAAAGTGCAGGAAAGTTGTGCCCCTACCTCATGTGCATGACTGCTTCTGCTCCACACTCCCTGAATCACAAAATGGGATGCTTAAACCATAGCAATCCCGAAGAGACAACAGTAACTACAATCCTGGATCCAGGACCCATGTTATCACCCATTTAGAACTTGTGATAGGTGATAGCAACAGATACAGAACAAATTGGAACCTAAGTCTCTGCTTCCATACATTTTTGATAGTCTGTAGCAAAATAGGAAATGCCCCCCCCCAAAAAAACCAGCCCTCAATGAAAGGAGAAGATTGAGGAGAAGTGGCCAAGGGAGTATTTAAGCCCTGGTGAGCAGGGGTCTAAATATCCCAGTAGCTATCAGAGTCATGCCTACATCCAGGTCACTCCAGCCAGACAGTCCCAGACAATGACTTCAAACCACAGTTTGAATTCATTGGCTGCCCCTGCTCTTTTCTCCCAGGGCCAGATACAGCTGCACTGGCTTTTGGGAGACAACAACACAACCAGAGACTGAGAGGCAACAACTATGAATGCTGCTGCCCTGACCTGCAACCAGCCCAATCAGTGAGTCAAGCAGTTTCTTTCTTCACATTTTCCCCCTTTCTTAAAGGAAGCAGCAAGTAATTTTTTAAAGCTTTTTTTCCCCACTGCAAAAAAGTCTGCACAGGTTTTTGTACATTCTATACAAAACTTGCACTTTTTTACACACACAACTCCATTTTCTGCTCTGGAAAAAAATCTATGCAAAAATATTATTCTTTGTGCAGAAAATAGTTTGGGACTTATTCTGTCTACAATTGCAATATTTATGTGTGTGTGCATGTGTGTGAGTATGTGCCTATGTGTGTATGTGCGGAAAATAGTTTTTTTTTTTCCCTGAGCAGGTAATGACATTTTCTGCACAGAAGATATTTTTGAAGAAAATGCTGTTTTTGTGCAAAATAAACCTCCTCATAGTAAACCTTCACCTGTGTGAAATCCCAAACTGTGAAGAGTCCCATCAGTCAAGAATTTTCCTCATTAGGATTTTCCAGCACTTGGAAAACACATTTTTCAATCATTTCAATCATAAATATTTTCTAAGATTCTTTTCATCTATACAGCCTAGTTTCTCAAGATTGCCATAAGGCTGTAACTGTAACCCACTCCAGTAGTAGTGCTGTTGCTAGGCACGATTGTACATTACGGATGACTGTCCTAAACCAGCTACTTCCTTGGGGGCTTGCTTGAACAGCCTTTGGTTTAGACAGGCCTATGGTCATTAACTGGCTATAGCACAAGATTGGTCCTTTCTGCACCATACCTCATTAGCACATTCTTCCACTACAATCCAAGCATTGACATCCGCGAAATAGTATAATGTGGTTTTGCAATGCTTGGGAATGGGATAGCAGCTGGATAGTGATGATGTCATATGGTAGCACAACTACCGGAGCAGAAAAAACCCGTTGCTGTTGTGAGATAGCATCATCATGCAGTACTGGTCAATGTCTTAAGACTTTTATTGTCACTGTTAATTTTAGTGCTTTTTAAACTGTTTTAAGTTGATTACTTACCTAGCACCTCTTAAACATATATTGTTTATATGTTTATATATGAGCATACTATATATTGTTCTAAATTATGCAGTAAGCTGCCTTGTGTCTAACACTGAAAAAAAAGCATGGTTTAAGGAAGAAACATGCAAATACAAGTGTCCCTTGGAGTCAAGGAACTATGGGATGGTCAATCAGAAAATTTACTGTACCAAATCAGAGATGATTTTCCCAAGCCATACTTATCATGGTCCTTGGAATCTAGAAAATCCTTGGATCCAGTCATAAATAACTGGCCTCTCATAGAAAGCAAACATTATGCTGATATCTCCTCCTGGGGCAGCAGTAGGTCCAGGGACAGCCACTGCCTTTCATCAGCTGTTTCTGTCCCTTCCCTGTCTTTGTCTGACAGCAAGACTGTGGTGGCTCTTCCTTCTTCTCTTGTACCCCATCCTGCAGTGATGAATGCAGGCCTGCTATTTTGGTTATTCTTGATGCCTCCCGTTATAGTGGAGGCAAGAGAATGCCTCTCTCTCATGTAGGGGTTCTGCTTGTGCAACAAAATAATTTGGTGATTGACAATGTAGTTTGTGATTCCCCAGAATGTCAAACTACTCATACTATGGTCTCTTGTGTGAGTAGTGGACAGTGTTAGCTCCTGGTCATTGCATACTGTTTTGAACAATCTTTGTTTGGGTCGATATTCACTATTAATTACTCTCTCTCTCTCTCTCTCTCTCTCTTTCTGAGCCTATGAGTAGGAATAGAAATCTATCTTCTCCTCCCAAAATCCAAATCCTCAACAGGTTTGCTTCAGTAAAAATAGTCACACTTTCATTCATCTCTCTCCCCAGTGTTATGGCAAATTTAAGGCTTTGAATACCATCTTAACAGAACAAAACATTGGTTTCAGGCAATCTCTCATTGTGTTCATACAGACTTTTTTCATCTTGAAATCTCTTTGGATGAATGTGTTTTACAGATTTTTGAAATAAGGAAAATATTTTCAAAAATCTGTATTAGCAGAATGAAAAGTACATACTACAATATTTCTCAGTCTGACTTCATCTCTTTGTAAAAAATTCACTGTCTGTCTCCTACCTTGTGCTTCTTGTACTACCAGTTAGTAATACATTTTGACAGAAAAATGTCTACATTAGAAATAATTGTTTCCTGTTCTCTTCTTTGAGAGTACCGAGAAGTTGTGACACCTTCAAGGACAAAAGGTTGCTAGAGCTGAGATAGCCCCTCTTTGTCACAAAGAAGGAATATGGCAAAACATGTGCATCCAAAAAATCTATCATAACCTATTCAGCATATCTTCCAGTGACAGGTAACTTGTCATTACATGCTTCAGTTTTCTTCCTCCATTACAGGCTGGCTGATCCAGCATACTTTTCATTGTACAGGTGTTTTCCTTTGGCAGACTTGTTGAGATAATAGAGCAATCCAATCAAAACATCTCAGAGAACTCCTGACAGAACAGTTGCTGCTTTCGAAACATTTGTGCTCACCATATGGCAAGGGCAGTACAGGCTTAAGAGACTGTGTGATCATTCCCCCCCTTTCTCTTTGCTCTATGAAAGGTGTCAAAAGTTTTATGACAGCCAAAATTCATTAAATGTCAACAAAGCCATCCAAAATTTTTAAAGCAGTTTGTGAAATGAAATCAGAACATCCAGTAGAGAAGCTGCTTTTTTTTCTTTTTCTTTTTTAAAAAAAAAGAAAAGAAAAAGCCACCCACGCAAAATCTGTCTTGTGGTGTGATCCCTCACCATGTAATTTTGGCTTGCATAAAACTTGGAAAATAGGGTGGGTTATAAGTCCTCTGAGAACAATGAAGAAAATCTCATGACCATAAGACTTGGGATCATTTTAGCCCTCCTCTGGTGAGACACAGTTCCCTTGTGTGTGTGTGTGTGGGGGGGGAGCACAGAATAATTGGGTTACTAGAACTGCAGATAGAAAGCTGGCTATATGAGAAGCAGTGTTGTCTAAATCCAAGAAAGACTGAGACAAGAGTTGGATGGATTGCTAGGAAATGTAAAAGCTAATGTGACAAGCACTGGAACTAATTTTACCAGGAAACGTAGGTTTCTGAGGACAGAGATACAGCTGAACATATCACTAAGCATGGTATAGCCCTCTTCAGGCATTTCTGAAGTGTGTTGTTTAATTATGTGAAGAGGGAAGCATTCCCTATTCACCACTCTGCCATTGCTTTCCCCATATTAAAAGAACTCACTTAAGGAAAAGAGACCCTTCTATCTGTGGAAGTTCACACGTACATGTTCTAGCTCATGTGGAGAGTATCTATGGATGGAAGGAAGTCCACTCTCCAAACATATCACTTTTGCATAAGCAAAGAAATGAAAAAGAAGGCAGGCTGAGTGCACTCTTTTCTTTGCATGTTTAAACAATATAAACAATACCTCAATAGATGTATTATCTTAGGACTTGTTACTGCAGGTTAGGCCTCCTTAGAGATAGCATAAAGATATCATTTAGATATCAATAATTTGGCTGTCTTCCACCACCCCTCTCCACATATTTGTGACAAGCACAGAACTAGGCTTGGCCATCAAACGCTGCAATATCCCAAGACAATACAGGCAGGCCAGAAATAGCCAGATCACCACTTTAGGAGACCTCTCTGCAAACACCCTCATTATGTATGAACACTGTTTACAAAGGACTCCCTGCCCCGAGCAAGCAACTTGGCAAGCTGAATACTCAACTGCCAAGCACTGAGCATTTGCATGCCGTCTATCTCTTTGTCAATTCGGACCTTATTCAATCATGCTAAATTCTAACCTTTCCAAAGCTTTGTCTCGCACCTGAAACTCTTTGTTTTCCCCAAGCACGGAAGAGCCTGCAGTTACATTTCTCCCTATAAAAAACCCTGATTCTGAGACCTTCCTCGGACCACTTGGATCGTTCCGGACTTCCATCCAGCCTTGCTGCCGCTTTGTTTGGCGAGCTGTCCCCTCAGTCCCATGTACTGAGACTCCATACCAATGAACTCAATCTTCAGACCATCCAGGCTTCAGGACAGGTTTCATATCACCCAAATCAACTATCCCTCTCAAAATCCCTCTATACCACTCCAACCTTTATTTTCCTTAGTTACTTGTGTGAGTGTGTTGCATACACTGTTTGCCTGTATTTAATAAAATCTCAATTATTCTTAAACTTGGTGTGCTCCTTGGCTTGGCCTGACCCCATAGACATTGGGTAAAAGATTCCGCTGTGTTGCCCTGTCTCTTGCATTTCTAACTTGTGCTCTTGGTTAATTTCCCCAAACTTAGTTCATTGAGAGCGCATATAGGTGTCCCTCCTGGGACCCCCAGTAAACAGGCTAACAGACTATTGTTCTAAGAGAACTGTCAAAAGGAACCAAGGTATAAAGCAGCAGTCTCAATGATTGGCAGTTTGCCCTCAGGCAGCACAAAGTCTCTGGATTGGTCAAGCCTGGTATAAATTTTAGGTTGTCACGATATGTAAAGGGTTAATCTGACTTGATGCTGCACTGCTTCTTCTGACCTTGCCCTTTAAGCACAAGGTGTAGACTGAGATAAGGCTACACAGCTGTATGTTAAATGTTTAAGTTGTAATTTATGTGTTTGACTGAGGCACATGTAGAGTACCTAATAATGTACAGCTGTGTGGAGTGTATATAAGCTGTTTGGAAAGTACTCCCTCTGCCTGCTGTTGCAGTGTCTTACCTCCTTCCACATTTTATTGACCAAGAACAGTACCTATGTCATATTCCTTACATTCAGGGATTTTTGGACTGAGAATGTGCCCTGTAGGTCTATATTTGGGTACAGTGAAATGCAGGGGGATGGAATATTGTCTGTCCCTTCAGGTGTTTTGACTTTCACCTCATATCAACTTCAACCAGCATGGAATATAGCAAAGGGACTGTGGGAGCTTCAGAGTGAAACATCTGAAGGGCCAAAGTTTCCCCAAAACTATTTTAATCATCTTTGCTCCTTTCCATGTTCTGTGGTAGTACGATGCAATTGTGGAAACTGAGGCAGAGTTAATGGAATGAGTTTGATCAGAAGTTTGTAACTCTTGAGGGAAAGAACAGCCATAAGAGATACCAGATCACTAGATTTATCACGCTAGCTAGAAGAGACACTCCTGATGTTTTCTCCAGTGACATTCTCTGCTATAACGCTACTACATTCATTTAATCAGTTGTCCAATAAATGTAATCACAGAGTTTTATTCAGCAATCAGCTACCCTTCTTTATAGTTAATATGGTTTACATGATTCCTCACATTCGCTTGTTAATTAAATGTCTCCTGATGGTGGATACTTTTTTGTAATTAATTTGGTGCCTAGAGAATAATTAGAGTAAGAAGAGCCACAGCTCCCACAAGTTAAAAGAAATAGTTTGGAACAAAGTGGCCCTCATTAATCTTAAAAAGTGACGCCATAAATATAACAAGACATACTTATGTACCTTCATTGAAAAGAGCAATAAGAACACTAGGGATGATCTAGAGATTCTTAATCAACTCTTTTATTGGAAAACCTGGTTTCAATATAAGTCATTAGTCACTCATGGCAAAGAGTTCTACTGCAGCTCCACCATCTCTTGAAGGCACACTGTGTTTATCAGAAACTGAAAATTTACAGCGGAGGGATCTTGGCTTAGTTACATATAGAACTGTTCCAAAACTTTTACTACCTTCAGCGGAATACAAGATGGCGCCCAGTCATGCTGTACTCAGACACTAACCAGGTTAGCACCTGAGCCAATACTGAAGACATTGCAACATCTCACTTCCACTTCCCACCCCTACCATCTACTTCTAGAAGCAATCATGTCACTTCACCTAATGGTAGGACTACAACCAATAATGTGCTCTTACATGTTCCACTTCTATCGCAGATCTTTGGAGAACCCTGTACTTCAGGAAACGTGCAGTAGGCTTGCATGGAAAGTATACATTGCTCATCATAGGCCATTTCCACATGGGGCGAGGGAATTGCCCCATGACACTGCTCACCGGACTTTTGGGCTCCCCAGTCTGGTCCACGCTGCTCTGGAGCAGCACATGGCCACCACTCCGCACTCCTCCGGGGACAAAAATGGCAGCTTCCGGTTGGTCAAGGGTCTCAACCAGCTATTGAAGCTCGCCAGCCTAAAGCCCGCTCCCCATAGATCGCAGGCTCGCACCAATGCGAGCCTGCAAATCTGCATAAGGGAGCAGGTTCACAGTGGCACACTCCATGCTTTTGAACGATCTATTTTTAGTAGTCTTTCAAAAGCATGCTGGACAACCACTTGGGTCATTCCCGAGTGGGCTGGGGTGCGGATCTACGTTAAGTAGGTCCAACCCAGTCCACTCCCAGGTGCAGACATCCTCCCTGGAGGACGCTCTGCCCCATTTTAAAAACCCCATGTGGAAATGGCCTTAATCACATCATGGTGTTCAGCATAACATTGATCTCTATCAAACTAAAATTTAGCCGATTTCACAATGATTGCCAGAATACAAGGGCTATGGTCACAATGGCATGAAACCTTCAAGTATAAATTAACTACTCCAACGCTGAATCTAAATTACCTGATTTAATTCCTATTTATTTAAGATGGTCTACTGTAAGTATAACTACCTCTCTTTTTCCAGCCTGCGAGATTTGTTAACTTGATCAATAACAACAACATAAAAGCATTAATAACAGCATAAAAGCTTTGGCATTATGATTTTAGCAGCTCAAATAACTTTAGATGTACTGTCCAATCATAATCCTTACAACAATATTGGACAGGAAATCAGGTGTGCCCCTCATACAAATGGACATGCCAAAGACAACCCAGTGATTTTGAAGCAGAGTCAGGGTTCAACCTGGGGATTTTCAGATTCATAGTCCAAGTAATTTTCAAGAGAAGTGAAAATCTATCCACCTCCAACTAAAATCCAATCCCTGAATTAACTGTACTCTCCATGAGCATAAATTTAGAGGTGGGGGAGCTCATGGTACTGGCAACATACACTCTGCTTCATGTATTCATAAGGCATCTTAAAATACTCTCCAGAATGAACTTATTTAACAGAGTTATCATTTTTTCCATGTTTCCCCCATCTTGAACATTCAATTTTAGAGAAAAAATTCTGACATTATTCAGTGATAAAAGATCAATGCCATGACATTGCATACTGTCTTTCCAAAATGGCCACTACATCTAGCTAGATTTTTAGACTTTTTACTCATCTCTCAATCCACCTAATTGTGTACCATTTAAGTCTGGAGAACTCAAAAGCTCATTTTAAGGAGAATGACTCTCCTTGCTTTCACATCCTCTTTTTAGCTTCATTGTGTGATTTATAAATTTTTAAGAAAGATAATATAATTCTCTAAGTGCTAGACAATTAAGGCTAAGGAAAACAAATTAGAACTGGAGACCATAACACTCAGAGGAGGCACATTAAGTTGATATATCAAGTGATCAAGTTCATGGTTTTTAATCTACCCAGCAAACAGTTTAAAGGTTCAGCAAAGTTTTGCATTTTTTATTTTGTGCCTTGTTTACTCTAAATGTTGAGCAGACCACACCGGCTGACTCATTTTTAAAAATCTGATTTTAGTGGCAATGATTGAAGTTAATGGAAGGTAGAGCAAATTACTCTAAGGAAGATTAGGGATTATAAGAGGAGCTATAAAGTTGCTCCATTATAACTTTGTTTTCGTGGCACAGTCAAATGTGTGTATATAATTCTGTATAATAAATGCAACAGTAAAAAATAATTGTACATGAAGAACAGTTTGCAGAGAGAATGGTTCTAAATAAATAAACACATCAGGCATAATCTAACTTTGTGCAGAACAATTTTATATGTGTCTACACCACAGAGTTCAATTAAGTGTGCATAGAGGTCAGTTCATGGAGTTCTGTTAAGTGTATGCAAAACTGCAGTCTTAAAATCTTCTAAAATTATTTCAAGGTGATTGGGTAGGTTTGAATTTCTTACCATGCTTTGTGGATGTTACAGGAGTGGTATGGAACAACACAAATTTCAAAATGTGGGTGGAAGCAATACCGATTACTGTATGATATGGTATGGAAATAACTATTGAGGTGGCAACTGAAGTAAGCTGACTTCTGTCTGGTGATTCCAGGCACTGTTAGGGTAAGAGTTTTCTGTTCAAATGCTCAACTGAAAGAGAAAACACCTGTTTCATTACTGGCTTTAATTATCCTGGCACCTGAGCCCTTCGTTTGACCTGCTCCAGCACTTTAGTATCAGTCACAACGCCTTCCGATTTCTCCCAGGGAGGACATCGAATTCTCACCCTCCCACACAGCACTGGGCCACAAGGATCCAGATAAGCTTATTTATTAATCTATTAGATAAGTTATTATCCTTACTCTTATCTAGTGAGTTCATGACAGCTCCCCTTAACTTTGCAACATCCTTGTAAAAGCCATTAGGCTGATTATTATTGCTTGATCACTAGCGTGATGGTCAACAAGCAAGTTCCACAGCACTATGGAGACTAATCTCTGGATCCTCCAAGTCCATCACTTGAAACATTACACTGGCCGTTCTTCTCTTCCCTGCTCAAGTTCTATGAAGCTTATGCCATTTTTTCTTATCTTAAACTTCACAGAAAATTTTCTTTTTTTGGTCATTTCCATTGCCATTTGATTTCACAGTTTACATTTCCCTCTTCTGTTCCCCCTACACACAAACACATCTGAGGTCACCAGTTGAGGTTAGGATGGCCACTCTACTGCAGAAAGGATAATAGTCTATTTGAGGGTTTGCCATTTTTCTCTTTCCTGCCTACTCTGAATCCGAGTTTGGATTAAACAAAAAACAGAACAGCAGTCTCAAAGCTGCACATCAGCAGTTAACCCTTGGACAAGAGACTGAGCAGGGTAGGGATGTAATTCTTCACTGAGTTTATTCTTAACGGAAGCAACACATAATTTCAGCATTTTTCTTCCTACTATGGGAATGTCTTTGAAAACCACACAGTTTGCAATTTGCCATTTCACACTTATTCAGCAAAAAGATCCCAAAGTGGTTGTTTTGCATGGAAATCAGCAAACAGACCTTTCTGTGTGGAAAACCAATATATCAATGCAGAAATATTAATTCTTGTGCAGAAAAGATTATTTTTTTTACACAGAAAATCTTGTAATTGGGAGTTTATTCTCCATAAAATTTGCACATGTTTGATTTGCCTAGAAAACAGCATTTTCTGTGCAGGAATTAATATTTCTGCATTGCAGTATTATTTTTCATTGTTCAGAAAATGCTGGTTTATACACAAAACAATCATGTGCAAATTTTGTTGAGGTTCTCATTGGTCCAGGATTCTTCTCTTCACAGTTTCCCAACACTCAAAAATATATATTTTAGACTGTTTTTTCCCAAATATTTTTGAATATTGTTTCCATCTCTAGAGCAGGCACATAGTTAACCTGTTTGAAGTGTTTACTTTACCATTCTTTTTAAAGGTCTAATCCATTCAAATATGAATTGCCTTCTATATAAATAAGTTAGTACATGCAAATATTATGCAAATCTCTATCTTCTTTTGTTCCTTTTTTGATGCATTTTCACTTTTCAGGTGATGACTGTTATTGAAATGGAAAGGTTTGACACTATAAACCTACTAGTTTTTAAAGTGTCAAATACCTCTTTTGTGCATTTGTTTTCTTCTCTAATGTAAAATTACAGCTCATGGGCATTTTTTGCAAATATTATTGCCTTAATCTGACTCAGTGGAATCAGTGGTGAGTTTAAAATGGGTTCAACAGCTTTTATAAGAGGGGTAGGGTCTACATGACTCTTGAGCCACATGCAGCCAAAAGGGCCCAATTCTGCAGCCCTTGGAGCTCACTAAAGCCTCCAGTCCCCAAACAGTAAAAAAAGACTCAAAAATATTCTTTCTTTTGACCCCAGCATCTTCCACAATTACCCACCCTTTGTTTAAAGACAGACTGTTAACAATAAAAGCATCTCAAAGGAATTTGGAACATAAAGGTTTAAAAAAATCAATGCACCTTAATACCCACACTCAGTGTCTGTGCCTTCATCTGAAGTATGGTGTTTGGCTTCTCAGAGTCACTGTTGTGATAAGAAGGTCAACAAATATAAAAACAGGTTGCATGATAAAGAATTAAAGATCAATTACAGCAGAAATGGGTTAGGCAAGCAGTGCACATAATTTATGGTACAATTTTCATGTTGGGACATATCAAAACATATATAGATGCTTTCTCAATCATCTCAGGTGTCACGGAATTGTTGTTTGGTGACAGTGCCACAGATTATCTGTTAGTGTGTTCTTGCTTTCTACCAGTCATTCTATTTCAAATTCCAGGGCAGTGCATTAAAGCATAACATAAAATGCCATAATGAAACGATAGGTAAAGTAATTAATTCTTAAAGCATAGAGGTTAGAGTCTGATGGAGTTGTTCCACTGATTGATTTACTTACCTTAGTGGAACTGGGAATTGAAGTGTTTCTACATTTCTCAGCTGAACTACATTTCTCAGTTGAAAAGGCATGAAACCAATGTAATGCAATGTAGCACATTTGGTCATCTAAAATCTCTTCTGCTTAGTCTAGGAAGATAAAGCTTTCTGTTATGATCACTGAAGATTCAGACACTCAGAAACTGAAGAACAAGAAAAGAGATGTGAAATGGTGACCAGCCAACCAACCCCTGTTTCACTGCAGCACAGCTGTTATAGATTTAAATTTCCACATTCACAATAAACTACAGTACCTGCTTCATAAAGTTTCTTTGATTGTTTTAATGATATAAGGGATAATAATATCTATATTATCTTTTATAATATCTTTTTTATCTTGCAATCTTTAATTCTTTTTTTTAAAAAAAAACGATTTCTAGAGTTCTAAAACAATGATTACATGGTTATTTGATTGTTATAGGGGTGAAATTTACTAAAAAAATTCTGCTGCTCATAGAATGGAGCTTTATTGGATGGAAAGCAAGATAGAGTGTATCTCATCTAGAAAAACTCCAGTATGGGAATTTTGTTGATGGCATTGAACATTGACATTTCTTTGATGATGTCTCCAATATTGTAAACAAACTACCTATTCAGTACAGTCCTTTTGCTCTGGAATTAACATAGAACACCATATTTCATTGTCAGACTCAGAGCGCAGAGCCTTTCAGGTATGGTGTCATAATTCTGGAATGTATTCCACAGATTTCTTGTTTATTTGATGATGATAATGAAGGAGGAGGAGGAGGAGGAGGAGGAGGAGGAGGAGGCAGCTGAATTTATTTCTATCCCTTTTTTTTTTCGCACTTCGGGACTCAAAGCTACTTACAACAAATTAAAAAACACATTGTTAAAATCCACAACATAAAAAGTTAAAATGAAATTAAACAATTAAGAAACCCCCCCCATAAAATTAGATTAGAACATATATCATTAAAATGCACAAACACACCAGCACAATAGTTAGCAAGATCCAGCACATTATTTGGTGGGATGGGACTTATACAGTCAATCATCAAACACCTATCATCAAATTTGCAAAAAGAAAGGAAGGAGATTGCTGGTCTAATGGAGTTCCATAGCCTTGAGGTGGCCACTGAGAAGGCCCCTGTCCATGTTCCCACCAGAGGCATCTGTGAGGGTGGTGGGGCAAGAGAAGTAACTCTCCAGCTAATCTCAAAGCATGTGCTGGTCTGTAAGGGAAGATACAGTCTTTCAAACAACATGGACCTGAGCCATATAGGGATTTACAGGTTAAAATCAGCACTTTGAATTGTGGCCAGAAACAGACTAGCAGCCAGGGGAGCTGCTGAAGCAAGAGTGTTCCCTTTGGCCAGCCCCAGTTGGCAATCTCACCACAGCTCTTTGGTTAAGTTTCCAAACACTCTTCAAAGGCAGTCTTATATAGAACTCATTACAGGCCCTTTCCACACCCTACCTTCTTATGTGGTCCTCCGGTGGTGATGCCAGCAGCAGCTCTGCTGGGAAGAGATCTCTGTGCAACAGGAGTGCTCCCATCTGCACTGGACCAGCTCCCTGAAGAAGGGAGTGCAATGGACATGCATCTTCCTTTAGAAGTGCAGTTGGGTACTTTCCCAGTCTGCACTAGGGCAGAAAGTGCCACCATCACACTTCTGTGCCTTCTATAGAATAAGTAAGTGCAGGATGGTGGCATGATTGTAGGTTATTCATGGGAAAACCTGTCAATTATTTAATTTATGATTGCTGCCTAGGGACAGGAGAGGAGTGTGACCATGATGACATCATGCAGAAGGGTGGTCACGGTCCTGATCCTCCCCCATCCAATGCCAGGATGGAAGGCTACTGTGGAAAGGGCCACAATAACCCAATCAGGATGTAACTAAGGCATGTGTCATTGTGGACATATCTGATGTCTCAAGGAATGGACATAGCTGGCACATAAGCTTTAGCTGTGGAAATGTACTCCTAGCCACTACTGAAGCCTGAGCTTCCAGGTTCAGAGCTTGAATTCATGAGCATACCCAAGCTACAGATTTTTTTAATAATGGCCTGATTCCAACATTGCACTAATGGGATGTTTACAAGTACAACAGGACTTTCTTCTCTTCCCTGCTCCAGCTGCATATAAATCTCCTATGGAAGCCCTCTTGGGGGGGGGAGGTTTGGAAGATTGAAGAGGTTGAGCTGCAGTTGATGTCCTCTTCCTCTACCCAGTTTAATTGCTAGAAGCAGTTTTCTCAGTGGGAACAGCACATTGTATTTTGTCAGATATTTTCTTAACTTGTTTACCTATTTTTAGCTGCCGTTTGGGTCCTCTTTAGGGTCAAGTGGTAGGACACAAATGTCTAAATAAATAAACAAATAAACCTTTCTTGCTTAGTTTGACCTGTATTACACCATAACTTTGTTGTTGTTGTTCTTTAAACAATACATGTAAGCATCATGAGCAGAAATACTTTTTTTTAAAACCTCTGTTTAAGAATTCTGAATCATCAGTAGCGTTTAGATAAGATTTTCTGGTTTGTTGACAAATAATGTAGGTGACTAATTTGGTCTATTACTTCATTGTTGATACTGTTTAAACAATATGTGTAAGCATCATGAGTTGGATCTGTACCTGGACTTGCATAGCATGAGATGCTGCAAGGGAGTATACTGGTTTTAATGCCCTCCATGGCAGAGAGCAGGGTGCTTTACAGCTGGTGCTCAGTGCCAAAACTCATCACATGGGAAGAGCAGGAGTGGTTTGCAAGTATTTTTTTTTTTAATAAAATAAGTTATTCCAGATTGAACAGTTTGATGAGTGTGTGGACTTTTCTTTTAGGGGTGTGTGTGTGTGTGCACATACACAAGGCAATTGGATAATGGACATCGGTCTCTGTGGGATAGCTGGGTGATTGGGGGAGGGATTTGTGCTGGGGAAGTGTTAGCAGGGCCCATCTTCATCATCCCTTCTACAGAGTGTTGGCAATAGCCTGTTATATTTAGCTGGGCAGAACCTACAAGAATCATCTGGTGGCCAGAGCTCTACTGGACTGATTGTGTTCACTTGCCAGAAGAGGGAAATATGTTGTTTCCGGAACAGCTGCAACAGTGGTTGAGGGCTGTACTTGCCAGCCTGGTGGGAGAAAGGGACTAAGCAGAAGCTTGTCCAGTGTACATGGCAGGTAGTGGTGAAGAATATAGGATTTTGAAGTACATCTTTGGTGCAGTTTTGTTATAGAGTAGCACCCTGAAACTTCTTCTTTAAGGTCCTGTGGCCAAGGCTTTGGGGAAGGAGGCAACTCTTGAGGCTAACCTGAGATTCAGACTCTCACTTGTAGTGTTCTGTAATTTGGATGGGAGTCCTCTGGGTTATATTCTAATTACAGCTAGCTAGGGTGCTCCTAAGTATTTAGATTGCCCTCAGAGCAGAGATGTTTTGCCCAAGGGGAGACTGAGGAGGTAGTCAAGAAGTGACACCTGGTATTAGCTAGACCCACATCAGGTTGCTCACATCTCTTGCTTCATTTCCAGGCCAATACAACTTAAATAGGTTAGATCAAATAAAGTGGTCCTTATTAAACCCAGCTTTCTGTATCTGATCTTGTTATTTCATGGTTGGTCATCATATCCTTTAGTTACCTCTTTTTAAGAATTCTGAGTCATTGGTAGCCTTTAGATAATATTTTCCTGTTTGTTGACAAATAGTTTAGATTACTAATTTTGTTTACCAATTTCACATTAATGTGGCTATATACGAATACTATTTTTTTTTCAAAAAAGAATTGTATATAGACAGATAGGCATTAGCCTTCAGTGTTCATAGGAAATACTGTTTATTTATATAGCAGGTTAGTATGCACAACATTTTCATGTGCTTCCTCTTGCCTTCCAAACAGCCCCATGACATAGATTGATCAGTTTATAAGTAAAAGTCCTTGAAATGGTGACTTGTCAAGGTCTGCATTGTTATTCCAGTATGAAACCTAAATATGAGCCTAGATTGTACACAATGCAGACACAACAGTTCAAGTGGATGATAAGACTTTTAAGACTAGAATGGAGTTTCACTAGTTTAAGTACTACTGGGAAAATTATACAATGAGAGGTCCAGTAGCTCCTTGCACAACATAGCTCTCCAGGCTGCACAACAAAAGCCAAATGATGCTAGATGGATCTCTGTTGCCCTCTTAATCAAAATGGCCATTGATTGACCAGGGCATACTGAGATAGCTCTGTTACCCTTTCTGCTGACTACTTGCTATCTCTCCCATCCTTTCAGAATTCTTGCATAACCTCCCTGGCAGAGTTTGATTCTCCATCAGTGTTAAAGAGGATCACATCACAGTTATTACTAATTCAGAAGAAAAATATCTGAGGATAAGATCCCTGCCTTTGGAATTCAATTGAATTCAAAGAAAAGAAGAGTGTATGACAAGTAACACTTCTTTAGAAGGATGTTCCTGTTTATTTCAGATTTCATTCACTCTAGAAAAATCTCCCATTCACCTCTCATGGCATATGACCTCTTCATGTGTCATGACTCAGAGTCAGAATCCTCAGGTTTGAATAAGGACTTGGATATGGAGGAAAGATGGAAAAATAAGACACCCTCAGCATTGTACCCCACCCTCATAACCCTGCTTTCCTACAATGCCTACTGCATTACAATCTCAGTTTGATCCTGCTTGTACTCTTCAGATGAGTGTTATCTAGAATATGAACTTTACATTAGCTTGTTTTGCCTTGCCTAACTGGAAAAATGAAATTTGTCTTGCTTTATTTGCCCTGAGACAGAAAATTGCTTCACCTTGCCAGAATATACACCAAAAAGAATGAAGCCCTTGCTCATGGGCTTAATCCAGCCAATTAAGGCTCTTAATCTAGTTTACAGAAGCTCTTTAGTCTTCCCTGCTTGATACCTGAGGAGCCACCCCCTGCACATTACTGTGGAAAGAAATTGTCACTATTGCTGCAGTTCACCTATCAGGAGGCAGAGTAGTGCACACATCCAATTGGCATTTACAGGAGTTGATTCCATCTATATAGACAAGAGTTAGGTGACATGAAGGCAACCCTGTTCAATACTCTGGACTCAGTCAGAAGCTTCAAAAACTTTCTAAGAGTACTTTGCTCACCCATCTCTTCTTTCATTGATAATTGATTTGATTCCACTTTTGTCCCCATACAGGACCCAAAAGTTGCACCCTTTCCTCTCCTACAAGGTGTACTCTTCCTCCTCCATGCTCCTACTTGGTCTGGAGCCCCTTATTTCTGAGAAAACTTGTGGCAGATCACTTTGTGAGACAGGGACATTAGTGAAGGAATTTCTTGCCTCCATGACACATGTGACAATAACCAATACAACCTAAATTAGTTAGATCTGTTTGATAATATATGGAAGGGGGGTGAATATGGAAATACTAGTCTCACTGACAAATATATTCACTGCATCAATTATCTGTGTGTTGTAGGGAAAGGTACTTGGGCACTTCTAGTACTGCATACAGTGTTCATTTTCTTTTAAGTGTGAAAAAGAGGCTTTAATTCCCTCCCCTAAATGTTCATTGAATACCCCTCCAAGATGCTCGAGTGTTACCTCATTAAGAGGTCACTACCATTTAGACCACATTTCTCATATCTCAAACATGAACAATGATCTCCTTGTGTGGGTATTGTCAGTATTTATCTCAGTCACCTTGTCGTTGTTGACTGCTTAAAGTTGTTTCCAATTTATGGTGATTGTAAAGTGAAGCTATCATGGGGTTTTCTAGGCAAGATTTGTTTGAGGGGTACCTTTACCTCCCTTTGAAACTAAGAGAGTGTGACTTGTCCAAGGCGACTCAGTGGGTTCCACAGCCGAGTGGGGATTCATACCTTGAACTCCCAGTGTTCTAGTCCAAAGGTCAAACCACTACACCACCGGCTTTCATCTCAGTCACTACATAGCATTATTCTTAGCTGTAGCTTCAGCTTCCTGCTGCTATTTTCTTCCTGTTTAATGAGACAGTAAAGTTATTATCTTGGCCAGCATATGTTCTTGAACCATAACTTCATCAACAACTCTGCAAGGGCATAGATCTCATATGTCCTGCAGTAAGCCTTATATTGCATTTGTGTTGCTGAATGAAATCTGTATAAATGAAAGGATGCCCCAAAGAATGCATTGTGCTTGTTGTGATCGTATTAATCATTGCTAGAATGGGCTGAATAGACATTTCTTGGTCTAGTTATCTGTTTATGAGAATGAACTATCTTTCATTTTCCATCCCCCATAAGGCTACCTAGTGGTTACCATCTGTTTTGTGACTATGCAGCTGGAGGTTCTATATCAATAGAACTGGAAATTCACTTTGAGTTTAAGATGAAATTTGAAGGATATAATCAAGTTGCTGAATTCCATCTTCAAAATGCATTAAGCACTTTGGGTAGCTCTTTGAAAGTTGGACTAAATTCTGGAATGGCTTCACCATCCAACTGACGTGGGAGCCACCAACCATCACTGGCTAGAGATGAACAAACCCAACTAAAGAAGTCTACTAGTCTTCTGAAAAACCTGCTAGTTTCCCTCAAAATGAATCACAAAGAAATATGTGGAATCCTTCAGTCTGATTTGATACACTCCTGGATCCCTCTGTAATTCCACAAGTATTTAATGAATAATCTAATTATATGGTGTAATTAAGTCACCAGATGGACTAGCACAGTTGTTTGAGGTGCAGTCCTAAATTTCCTCTTGTCGTTCTGTTCTTGTGTAAGAGTAAGCTCATGTTCAGCTCCCTGAATAGGAATGGAGACAAAATGTTTTTGTTCTGCTTTGTAATGCAAACCAAGCTAATTTAATATTTCCCAACTAATATACAATCTGGAAGTTGTACTTTTTCTACTGCACTTTTTACAAAATTGCAATGTGTTTCCATTTTTAAGTGAACATTATAGAACATGTAACAGATTGGTCCCCTGTAATCCTGACTAGCACATCTTTTAAGGCTTCCATGACAATTCCCCCTGCCCCAACAAGGAGTACTTTCATTTAATTTCACGTGAAATATCAATTCCAGTATCTACATAGTCTACATAACAGTGTGCTTCCATGTAATTCAATGAAGTAAATTCAACATTGGTCCTATCTAAAGTAGTTTCATTTATTTCAGTGTAACTTAAATTAGCTATGATTAAGAATGGAATTCATTTCAGTGGGTCTACTCAATGCAGGAGTATAGATATAAGATGCTGTTACCTATCTTCTGTGAGGTACACAGTCTCAAAACATCAAGACAGCCTTTAGAGAGTTTGTTAAACTTTTCAGGATGTTTTTCCTCCATTGTGAGAACAAGATGACCTTTTCTTTGCTAGGAGTTTCTGCAATTTGTATAAAATGTCCCTGCATAAAACTAGTGTCTTTTTTCCTTGAAGCACACAAATCTACCAACCACAGAAGGATGGGATGATTGATCAAAAAAGACATGAAGTACTCATTTGATGCTTCTAATTTTGAAAGTTCATGCAACAAAGAAGCAGCTACCATAGGTTATCTACAAAATTCTATGAAAGTTTCACAAAAAATCCTCTAGCTAATGAGAAAATATTCTTAAAGAAATATCACAGTTTCTTTCAGCCGAGGAAATAAAAGGCTTGCAGTTTCTTACCATCATATGTGATCACAAAATAAGCAAAGATTTACATCCCTACATGAGAATAATGTAAAATTTAGCTCAGTATGTTCCTATTTGGTCGTGGCTGTATTCAGATGGGCTATAGTTGTCTTCTGTAGATTTTTTTGTGTGTCTGTGACAGCTTTTTGTGTGTAAGAGAAGTTGTCTTTTGTCATTGTATTATCACTTACCAGATACAACAAGCATCTGTTGGGTACTTGGGATTTCTTTCAAAGGCTGATGTGGCTACTTTGAAATGCTTTGATGCTCAAAAAGTCATTACAACTGAACAAGATTCTGAAGGTTCCACTTTGGACCATGATTAGAGCTATATCAGGCATAGCCAGACAGAGAAAGGGGGGGGAGAGGGGGAGAGAGAGAAGTCTATGTTGGAACAAGGCACTCCTGTTGGCAGAGATAAGATAAAGAGTTGAAGGAATGACTTTTCTTTCATGGAAGCCTTCCTTCTAGAAACCTACAATAAATGTTCCGTTTCTAAATCCTGTGGCACAGCAATGTGACATTGAACTTTTGGAGGCCAATCACAGTGTTGAAAAACCAACAACAACATTGTTTCACTCTCCGCACTTTCATGAACAGTGGTTGTTGAAGAAACAGAACAACAGCAGAACAACAAAGAAACTGGAGCTATAGGGTGGAGCGGGGGTGATGGTGGTGGCGAAAGCTGCCTTATCTAGGTATGTAAAAGAAATTTATTTAATATTCATTTCTATATGGAAATGTGCATTTTACACCTTTGGAGACTGTTAATAGAACAGAATGTATCTAGCCTGCAAAATCTATGCATTTGCTAGACTTGTTGAAAATTTTGAAAGAAGGCATATATGCACATTTGAAAATATATATAACTAAAATGCATAAATTTGAGGAATGTGTACAAATAAGCGTTTGCCAATGAAAAGTGCATATATATCACAAAAAATGCAAATACAAAACAGGAGTATGAGGGGAATATTCACAAAAATTCATACAGGCCATTTTCGCATGGGACGAGGGAATCGCCCTGTGCCGGTATTTACTGGACTTCTTAGCTTTACACTTGGGTCCAGGCTGGTCCACAGCAGTGTGTGGTTGCCACTCCACACTGCTCTGGGGATGAAAATGGCGGCTTCCAGTTGGTCGAGGTTCTCCACCAACTGCTGAAGCTTGCCAGCCTAAAGCCCGCCCCCGCCAGATCACAGGCTTGCAATGGTGCGAGCCTGCAAATCTGCTCCGGAACATGGGCACAGAGCGGTGCACTCCATGCTTTTGAACGACCTGTTTCAAGTGATCTTTCAAAAGCGCGCTGGACGACTGCTTCAGGTTGTTCCAGAGTGAGCTGAGGTGTGAAACGACACTAAGTAGGCCTGACCCAGTCCGCTCCCAGATGCAGACGTCCTCCCTGGAGGACACTCTGTGCTGTTTATTTAAGCCTGTGCGGAAATGGTCATAGTTTCTATGTGGAGAAAATCCCTTATATGGAAATGAAATGAAAGGAAAATTCCTGATGGAAAATTGAGAAACTCAGCAGTAGTATGAGTGACAGGCTTTTATAACCCTATTTATACTAGTTCAGACTATGTGTCCTTGTAATCTAGAATTAGCCTAGCTCTCCAGGGGCTTCTGAAAGTGGTCTTTTCCATCACCTGAAATCTTTTTAACTGCATAGACCAGGAAGTCAAACATTGGGTTCTAAATGCAAAAACTATGCTGTATACCACTGACCTATGAATCCCACCGACCTATGAATCCCGCCTCTAGGTTTACATGATATGGTGTAAAGCAGACTTGCAAATATGCATAGTTGAGTGGATAGTGAGTAACCAGGCATATATCAAGTCTGTCTTAACACCCCAACATCTATACATTTGGTTCTGCTAGCCAGAAGAAGCTTTTTAGTAGCTTATCAGAACTGCTGCCACAGCTCAAATAAAAAACAAAAACAAAACTATCCCCTCTATTCAAAGTATAGCCAAAAGTCCCCTCCTGCTTCTGAAAGCTTGGTAGGTGTATCTCATTAGCCTAAATATTGATGTTCTATCAGTACTATAAAGTGGCCACCTTATAATTATTGCTGCTGATACATCATATTTACATTGTCATCCAAGGCATGAGCAGAAGGGCTACCTCATCCTGCTGCTCTACAATGAGGTCTGTTACCACGCTGTACACCCCTACTCCATGATATGATTGGCAATGAACATTATTTAAGCGGCATAATATAAATCATATATTATTATGCCTGAAAAATCATATTGGCAAAGAGGATTGGTTGAACACATGTGAAAGTAGATCAGATGGGACCTCATGGCATGGCCAGGCCACAGTCAAGGGATCAGGTAAGAAGCTCTGATGTTAAAGAGCTTGTGCTAATTCCCGCAATGACTCAAGCTTCAAAAACAATAGCACCTGAAACTGCCTCAACAGAGCAACTGATTATTATCAGCCTTCTCCTTCTTCCTGCCAAAATTCTCCTTTGTTTCCTGACCTGCCCAGACATTAAGAAGCTATCATAATTTCCATCAGTGCTTTGTGACCTAATGATAAGGCCATTGGCCTGTTTTGGACCCCATTATTTACTGTGCCAGAAAGCCATGAACACATTCCCCTTCAGGGCAGAAAAACGGTATTTAAACTCTGGCTCTGAGCCAGACATAATACTCTGGATATAGGCTGTAACTGAACTGCTCAGATTCCCATTCCTGTACTACCTTCAGACCCTTAGTTTGAGCCAAATTGCTTTATTTCTTCTCTGAAATATCACCCCTTTCACCCCAATTTCTTGCTATCCAATTTCTTCCCTCTTCTCCTTTGGTTAGCCTTGTGTGGTCATGAGACTGCTTCAATCTTGCATGTGTTTGTGACCCCCCCACACACAAAAGAACATTCTTTTAATCTCCAACTGATATCCTTGCATTAGTACCAGCAAACATAGGTGAAACGATTCTATAAGGTTACACCCCTCTTGCAGGCCTCCCTTTGAGCTAATAATTGTCCACCATTCCATGGAGTCACTGGCACTGTGAGTGGACCTCTGAGTCACTCACCTTTTAGGGTAACAGATCCTTCACCCTGACTGAGCCCACAGAAGGCTGGTACTAGTTAATTTCATTTAGGATAATGTTCTTTATGCAATTAAGTTATGGAAAAGAAAAATGGGTGATATATGAGTGCACCAAAATATGTATACTGAAAAGAGTTTGCATGTATGTGTGGGTGTTTGTGCAGACATGGTCTCATCCATACATAGATGATGGTAGCTGGATGCTCCCAGAAGCATCTGCACCCCCTGTTACTAGCTGACAATGAGAATGTGCATGGGCACCATCCAACTGTCCTCACCAACACAGAGGAGAAGAAACAACCTTCATCCTTGTCTCAATCAGAGAGAGCAAATTACCTGTAGCACGCTAAAGAGCTACACACTGGGATGACACAAATACAGACCTACATTTGAATTATGATTTGGAGATCTGGTAAATATTTTTAAATAAATAAATAAATATATTAAAATCTTATTTTATTTATTAAATTATTAAAATGACTATTTTTAAGTTATTGTGATTTGGAGACCCTTGCAGATCTGTTGCAAACTACTCCATGTGTCACTTGATCTACTTTCTGCCCACCACTGTTATAAAATTTGTATATTGATCAGAGTCACAAAACATATTAAATGTTCACTAATGAACTCACTGTAGATCACCTGGTATGTGACTTCATTCATTAATCTAGCATGTTAGGAGCACACATGGTCTCCCAGCATGCCAGTAATTGATTAAAATGGTGCCAGTTGATCTCTGCTGTGTATTGATAGAATCAGAATCAGCTGAAGGCATGACCATGACCATGACACATTTTTGCCTTCTGAATACACCATTCAGATACACACACACACGTGTCTTTCAGTCTTTCAGACTGCTGAAAATTGAAAGAATGACAGAACATCAACTCTGATTTTTTTAGAGATTAGTTTTAAAATTATGTGTGTGTGTGTATTATGTATTCATTTATGTGTATATATGTGTGTGTGTGTATATACACACACACACACATAAATAGACATATAAACATACATAATTTTAAAACTAATCCCTAAAAAAATCTGTGTTGATGTTCTGTCATTGTTTTAATTTTCAGCAATCTGAAAGACTTTGTAGCAATGAATGCAGCTAAGTCCTCATTTTGAATTCACATGATAAATTCTCCAGACAAGCTAAGCACGATACCCAAGAGCCAAATGATGTGAATGTAGAGTACTAAAATACCATTTCATATTTTAGTTTTTGCTTCAGTGGAAGACTAAAGAAAAGCTGCTTAGTATTCCTTAGCATTTTAGAAAACTAATTGGATATATATTTAAAACAAAAGCAAAAATCTTCTCTCACTCTGATGTTACTTTGTTCATGGCTCCATTTTATATGCCGTACCCATCTATGTTCCTATCATCCAAACTCATAAATATATTGGGAATGATTATTGCAAATTGTCATTTTACAACACTTTAACAAACAAAGCAATCTGAAACCTTATTTGCCTTCCTAGTTATTTTCCTGATAGATACCACTTTTTCTACATTACAAACCCCACCTGCTGAAATGGATTTGAATTTAGAAGTTCCATGTTCAGGTTAAGAATCTGGAATTTAGGCCTTGGGAACAGAATGGCCATTTCCACACTACACTGTTATCGTGCTATTACTCTTTCTCTCGGTAGTAAGAATAGACCCACTTTTTTATGCCATTAATCTTTTAGAAAGAAACTGAACTGAGTGTTTAATGCTGTGTGATGCTGTTTCTATGTAGTCCAAAGAATTTTAATGGTTTTGATATTTGGTGTTTTTACCTCTAACCGTTTTTTAAAAATGTTTTTTGTATGTATACTTCTACAATCCAATCTGTATTTAGAGTTATTATCATGCAGGAATTGGGTTCCTGAGAGAATACACTGGCCTCCTCCTTGGTGCTATGCCTTGTCTCCATAGCAACCAGCCAGGCCCATGAGCTCTCTGACTGAGAATTCTAAAGGCCCTCCCTAAACTGCAAACCCCAGGATTCCATAGAATCTTCTCAGGTAGCCAATTATATGAGGTCTTTGCCTGCCTGACACAGACAAACAAACAAACGTTGACGTTTATATATTAGTAGATTAAATGTTTTATAGAGTTTTAATTTGAATTGTTTTTAATGTACTGTTAGCCACCTTGAGTCTCATTAATGAGAGAAAAGTGGAATATAAATAAATAAAACAAAATAAAACAATAAATAAATAACAGTATATAGTTCAAGTTTGAACAACTGGCTCATTCCACACCATGGCCTGCCAGGTTTTTGACAGCACTCTCTTTGTCAGTTCTCCCTGAAATATCAAGATAGTATAAAGTATGATTTCATTTTGCTACTGTCTGTTGGTACACATTATCACTTAGATACCAGTTTTCTAATTCTTGCACATATTTATTCTTTATTTATTATGTTTCTGTCTTTCCTTTCCTCTAATGAAAAGAGCTGTCTTTCCTTTGTCCTATCTTCTTCTCACAACAAAAACCTTGTGAGGTAGGTCAAGCCAAGGGACCAAGGTCATTCACTGAGTTTCATGACACAGCAGGAATTAGAACCTACATCTCCCAAGTCCCACTCCAACACATCTACCCATTACACTACTCTGGGAAACTGACTTTCACAATGGACAAGTATCATGATATCTTAACTATGCAGGGTACATTACACTCTCCTGGCTCTTTTAAATCTGACCAGTTAGTGCAGAATTCTCTAGGACATAATAGTGGTGAACACATGCTGTTTCTCATGGTGCCATCTTGTGGACCTGTAAGCATATCACAGAAAAGTCTCCCAGTGAAAACCTAGATGAATGGGAAAAAGAAAGAAGGTATCAGTGGAAACCATGCATGCATAGAAATAAATGTATATCTCCAAGAGCAGCAAAGCTATAAATATTGATAGAGATGGAATCATGACAAGTTAAAATGTGGTAGTGCTGAGCAAGCTGTTTGTATGCATAATGACTTAGTCACACATGTGCAACAAGTTTCAGATCTGCATTGTGCTACTTAGGTTTGACTTTCAAATAGGGGCAATGTGCAATAGTGTTTTCTCTGTGTTTGAAAGGCCAATGGTGAACAACTGATTTCTGAATGATGAAAACGAGCAGCTATTGAATAGCCTAAAGCAATTAATAATAGTCCAGTGTGTTTTTGAATGGGAAACATTGAGTAATAGCCTAGAATAACACTCAAGAGCCCCACTGAATGAAGAACAGACAAAAACAAACCCTGAAATAAAATGCAGCAGTCAAGCACTTGCTGTTGGATTTTGCCAAGATTCAGACGCAGGTTTAACTGCCATTTTCACACAGCTTCTGAGATGGCTTCTTTAGTTCCAGTCTTCTGTGTCTGCTGGCAAGGGAGAAATGATACAACAACAACAAAAAAATGACAATGCCATTTGTTTATGTCACAAAATATGCATAAAGGTGATGCTGGGGAAACTCTTATGGGAATTAACATTGGTAGTACTTGGTATATTATTTGATAGGAAGCTTCGGAGAGTGGCTTAGTGGCAAGGTATCTTTGACATGCTGATGGCATCCAGCTATAACTCTCCATTTATCAAATTTCAGTGAGATGATGAGTCCCTGAACTGGTATCTAATTGTGGTGATATACTAGATATGGCCCACCAAACTGAAACCCAGGACCTTTCCACACTACTTTCTTATAGTGCTATTATTCCACTTTCAGCTTAGGGAGGGGCCTTTAGAATTTTCAGCCAGAGAGTCTTTGGCCTCAGTGAACTACAAACCCCAGAATTCCACAGGATGTTGAAAGTAGAATAATAGCACTATGGCAGTGTAGGGTAGAAAGGCCTTCAGTCTAAAAAACACAGATATGAATCATGGACTGCTAGGTTGGTCTTGGATTAAAAGATTATAACTGAGTTATATTTGTTATACTTTGTTAGAATTATTTTGCCTACCTTGCTTTTACACTGATATGTGGAAACATGATGTGATGGCTCTGACATCATGATGTAGGTGACTTAGGCAAATTCAGGATTTCACTAGTCTTCAGAAGTCCTTACACATTATCTTCTCTTCTCAGTACATGCAGCAGTCATTCTTCAATAGCTATAGGATATTAGTCGGTCACCCCTGTAGGGCTGAGTAGAAATTTGTTATGTGTATCCTTGAGTTGTTTGTTGAAGTTACTATTTTCCAACCTACCTCCATCCTTCACAGGCCAATCAAGTGACTGCATATTTTGATTTGATTAAGTGGTGTACTTTCTTCTTCAGACAGAAGAAAGTACAGGAAAAAATAGAAGAAGATACTCTGGTGAGAAAGCTTAGGCTTCAGGATGGTGAACTTATTGTTACCTACTTCCAGCCAACTCAGGAAATCTGTGGCAAGGGAACTGTTCTTGATTACTAAGGTTTTCATCCCTCTGATTTGTGAACAGCAGTGGTGGAACTGAATGGTGAGCCTCCCTCCCTTCAGCTCACTTTAAGTTTACCATTCTCTGTTGCATACAAATCAGCAATTTGATTGATCTAGGCATAAAGCCAGGATGCAAAATTCCTACCTTGAAAATAGAGGAAGTATCTTCCAAATGTGTACAAAAGTTACAGAATGTCTGCACTTCTGATAGGAGTGGAAGGATCTTGCTGCCTATTGCAATTCCTTGTTATAAAGTTGTGAGTCCCTTGTTTTCCTTTGCTTTAATTCTGGGAGCAGAGGGTGGGGTGGCAGCTTAGGGATGTTTTCATTCAGCTGACCTTCAGAGACATTCTGATGTGGAGAATTATTACTGCTGATGCTTTCATTGAATACATAAACTTTGACTGTGGAGATGAGAGGTAGTGAAATGGAGTGGATGTGCCACTGATCCCACACACTGAGGCAAAGGTTGCTAGCTCTTTGTGCCACTGAAATATTCTTCTTTTGTTCTAAGGATACCAATGAATAAATAATGTCTTCTAAAACACACTTTGGGATTTTTCTGCTGATTAGAAGAGACGTCAGACTGTTTCTTCATCCACATGACCCCATTCAAAGTTAAAAGTCAAGCTGGTTCCAGAGCTCCTGCAAAGAACCTATACAGTATACAAAAGCCCTATGTTCACTTTTCTCTGAATGCACACTTAAGACAATGTTCTAAGTTTGAAAAAGCTCTCCATGGAAGAACCTGTTTTTCTGTTCATTGCAGAAACAGTAACTGTCTGAAATTATGTAGATATTTCTTTTTTACAACTTCAGAAATGCGGGGAATGCTAAAACTTTGTTGCAAGAGTAGCATACATCTGTCTTAAAGTTTTTTTTCCTCCCCAAAGGGAATGAAGATATGCCATTTTTGTACTTCTAAAATGATCAGAGAGACTCATAATTATTTTACTAATTGTAGAAGCTTATAAAATCTGAAAATCAGACTAATAACAGTAATATTTTATACATGCACACTCAATAGTGAGACTGTCCTCATCAGGAAAAGACCAAAATGCTAATCTAGGATGCTAGAGTATAGAGAAAAAAAATCTTTCAAAATGCATATTTAAATATCTGTTTGCTCTAACACAAAAGTGAATGTATATGTGTAAGTGTATGTGTATGTATATGTATAAATGTATTTTAACTCAAAATAACAAAACAAAGTTGCAGGTGATGTCTGCTAAGTGGCATCCATCCTTGGCTTGAAACATCTACTAGATAACAAGCGCTGGAAGTAATCTAAAAGATAGCCACTTAATCAATGACCTTGATAGTTTAAAGGAGTGTAGCACATTTCAGGTTTGCAAACAATCATAGGGTTCCCAAGAGAAATGGCCCAGTCCTCCCACACCAAGAGGTATAAATGCCCTTAGAATCCACTCCCATGGTGAGCTCAGCATGACTGAGAGCTGAAGTGATGTGCATAAATGGCTACATAGAGGGGTCTCCTTTGCTGTTCTTCCTGGGATCCAGGGCAGCTGATTGAAGAAGTCTTTGCTTGGTAAGAAATCCATCTTTATGTCAACTGGGAATCATAGGCTTAAGTGGATTCCATCTGTATGCTGATATTGCTTATATGCTTAAGTTGTTTAAATTGCTTGGTGTTTAATAAAACTTAAACTACAACTGGTGTCATTTGTTGCCTCCAGATCCCTGAAAATGAACCCCTTGCCTTTAGTGCCTTTTGACAAGACACTTGGTATTTTTTCCCTTAAACTATCTCTTTCAGATAACCAACTACTAGGAAATGATATTACTATTTTTTCCTCTACTGATTCTCACCTCTTAATTTTTTTTAAAAAAAATTTCCATAGGGTTGAATCAGACTTGCCTGCTCAGAACTTCATATGTGCCTTACCTACTGACACTGTGTAGGTATGAATGAACCATTATGAATGGGAAGGTGGGCCAGACAGTGGTTTCATATTCCTTCACTTTACTTCAGATCTAACACCTTGGATCTGTTACTGCCTGTATGGCCATTTATGCATGGAAGCAAGGTTCTATCTCCATAAGCATAGTGAGATGAGCTATACATGTAGTGATGGACAAATCCATCAATTTCTTTTTCTTCTACCTGATGAAGGAATTCACAAATTTTAGTGAACCTATATGTTTGTGTGTATATATAGGGCCAAACTATATACCACCCCTTTACAAAAGCTAAATGCACTAATTACATCCATTTCCATCATGGAAATGATTATAGTGTTTAAAATGAGATGACTTTCTGGAAAAAAAAAGAAATGGTAAACTTGATTAGTGCTAACATGGTTAAATACAGAGAAATTCAAATGCTGACCTTTTAGAGTTAAATGCTCAAAGGGATCAGGTTGAATGGACTGATCTTTCCGTTGCAGCTTCTTCCACATTGTTTAGTTCATATCCCTTTCATTCCAAATATGAATAAATTTACAAATTTTGGGTAAATTCTTAACCAAACCAAACTAAAGTAAATTTCACACCCGTCTTGAAACAAATGCTATCAATATACGTTTTCTCAGATATAGCTGCTGAGACTAAACGTAAAGAAAATAGAATCCAATTAACATCTGTAACAAAATTTGTCAGTTTTCCAGGGAAGGAAATAGAATGTAAGCCATGTCTGGGTTTGCTGTACCCTTTCACTCCTGTGACAGTCAAATAGTTGTTCAAGACAATTACTACGGGTTTAGAGGATCTAAATAACTGTGAACTTGAGACTAGGTTGTTGCATACCTGAATATTAAGGTCAATATTTTTAATAGTATCAGTACTTGGATATTCCAATAGTGAAGGTTTGAGCACTTTTAATGACAGTATAATTCAGGGAAAAAAATATCCTACACAAAAATGTTTTTGTTCCTTAAATATTACCTTGATAGAAACAACTTGGCTTCATACATATAATTTGCCAGCTCTTTGAGAGTAAAGCGTTGTTACGTATTTAAATCTATGCTTTTAGATTACAGTTCATAGACTCTCTTACCATCAGTTCCTTCCTTTTCTTGGCAGATGATGTGTTCTTTTCCAACCTGGAAGCTGACTCTGTCAGGCTTTGTCTTCACAAATTATATACTGTGTTTTTTTTTCTAGAAATATGATCGTTTCCAGTCAAAAGAGTGTTAAACATTGGCAGTTATACAGCAATGTTGGTTTAGTCAGGTAAAGTCAAATTACCAACTACCAATTTTAAAATGATGAAGTGTTCCCTGAAGCAACTTTCATTGAAGATATTAAATGTCATCATTTTCACACTTCATTAACTATATAATTCACAGGGGAAATGGCTTTGCAGCATCTTCTGACTTTGGACAATGCTTGTTGTGCTTTGATGAGATCTTGTTGATCCTCATAATTTAACTTTAGGCAGAGGCCTTAAGTTTAGTGAGAATTGCTCAGTGTAATGAAAAATCTAATATTTGCATTTTATGCCTCATAAAGTGCAAATGCTGGAAACACCAATGGGTATATTTGAGTAAGTCATACTGCCTTAATTAATACAAACCACTACTCTATGTTTGCTTTAGGACTAAAAACCTGAAACAGTATATGTGGAGAAGTAGTTTGACATGTTTATTTGAGGGTTCTTCGAATAAGGACTTGGCTTTTTAGACAAGGCAATATCTTCTATTTCCCAAGACATGCTAGATAATCTATAATAGAAAGGGAATAAAAGCTTTTGAAGACTGACTGTTCAAGGAAAACGAGACTTGCAGAATTGTGTCATACTGTCTGTGTTTTGTTTCTTTGTTATTTTTATTATCTATGTTTTGGACTGGTTTAATTTTATGGATAGTTTAACAATATTTTTAGAGTGCATGCATTTTCTATTCTAAACTGCCTTGAGTTTCAAACTGGGGTAAAGGCAGGATAATACTATTACTAATACTATTTTAATAAGAAGAGACAGAAAAAATCAGTTATGGAATGATGAAAATAAGGCCAGGTAGTATTGAGAGAGAGCCAGTGTTGTTTAGTAGATTAAGCATTAGACTATGACCATTTCTTCCCTATACTATATAGTGACATTATTCCACTTTCAACATCTGGGTTTGTAGTTTAATGAAGCCAAAGAGCAAAAAGCAAATGCCCCTCCCTACAATGCAAAACCCAGGATTCCATAGGATGTTGAAATTGGAATAATAGCACTATAACCTTGTAGTGTATAAAGGTCCTATGACTTTGGAGACCAGAGACCTAGCCATGGCCTACTTGGCCATGGGCAATTTTGGGCAAGTCACATTCTCTCAGCCTCAGATGAAGGCAATAGTAATCCCCCTCTGAACAAATTCTGCCAATAAAACCCCATAATAGCTCAGTTTAGGGTCATCATAAGTCGGAAATTACTTGGAAGCATACGACAACTACAGAGTAGTAAGGAAAGATATGTGTAACCTAAATGTAAAGGCATTTGGAATTTGCTTTGCTTTTCTCTGTGCAATTGGATAGACAGACATTTCAACACTGTAGTTAAGCTTAGTTGTAGGAAGGCCATCCTCCATCACATAATGTATTATATAGTGCATTACAGTTAGGAGCTGATTTAGAGTAGAAGAATAAATGGTGAAGAAAATGTCAGGTTTATTCTTCTTTCTTTGTGGTCATGTGCCTTCAAGTCAACTCTGACTTATAGCAACCCTACAGGAGGTTTTCTCTGGCAAGGTTTGTGTTGTGTGTGTGTGTGTGTGTGTGTGTGGTGGTGGTGGTGGGAGTGCCATTCATTCCTTCTAGACTGAGAGACTGTGATTTCCCAAGGTCATCCAGTGGGTTTCCATGGTTGAACAGGACTTAGAACCCCAATCTCCTGGAATCCTAGCCCGGTACTCAAACCACAACTACACACTGTTTCTTCCTAGAGATGTGAAAATTTGTCATTCCTATTCTCCTCCAATTTATCAGATTCTCACCAATATTCTGGTTCCACCCTGGTCCATAAACATTTGCATCAAATTTTGAATTTGAATGTTGGATTTGAATTTTCCTGCATGAAAATTCATCATTTTGTGCAACCTTTTCCCCAAAATGCATTCAATTTTTATCAATTTTTTTCTAATGAATGTGTTTCTGTATTTTCTTTTTATGAAGTAAGGTTTGTTTGTGCATATATTTCAAATGTACAAAAAAAAGTTTCTGCAATGTATTCACTGCTCTCTCTCACACACACACACGCACACACACACACTGACTCTCACACACATACACACAGAGATTACAAGTAAGGATGAGCAAATCTTCCAATTTTGTTTTCTTTCCTGTTACAACTGTTCACATTTTGTAGAACTGTGATGAAAACTAAGTTGAAGCAAAAATCTTTATAGTCTGATTTGAAAAATAGGGGATAAAAAAACCAAGTATTACAGTACTTTTAAACATGCAGCAGGATGAGGGAACAGAGAGAAAGTGGTTTAGATATGCAAATATGATTTAAATAGCATCAACCCATACGTGCTTCCCTTGCTTTTCCAAACAAATCACCACAGAGAGAACTGTTTTACCATAACATGTCTCCCTCTTTTTGTCCTGGTAAATATTTCAGTTTGTCAGTCAAATTGATCTAACAAAACAAGCTCCATACTCTTTTAAACCAAATGAACAAATTTAACATGAATTCCGTTTTCTATTACTTGGTAATTTCTTTCCTAGAAGCCAGATGTAAAAATGTAATAAGATATTTTATGAAGTAACTTATCTTTGTATCCAACAGAAATATTAAGCAAGGTTATTTTCAATCCCATACTTATTCTTTGATTAGTGACAGCACTTATTTTATCTCTCATTTCTTTCTGATATTTCTGAATCAATAGACATATCTACTCCTTACAAGGGTACGATTCCATATTTTAAATTGTTTCCTATCTGGAATGGAGTTATTTAGATCACATTCTCAAGCATTGTATAATTTGGACTTTCTAATAATTCATATATAGCTGAGGCATGAAAGTTTATTAAGAATCCACAAGGATGATAGTACAAACCTTCAAAATGACATCCAAAGAACAGAACCTGTTTTAGAGATCAGGTTCAGTGCTTCAGTTATCTCTTTTATTGTTCAAATTAAAACCCAAAGATGAGACATTGGCATGAAATCCATCATCCTGGTGTTATCCCCTTGGTAGACCCTGTCCTGGGGGGATATAAAATTAATATCAAATATGACTTCTAGGCCAGAGAGTTTGCCCCGGTGGGTGCCTAGACTAATAGGTCAAATGACCGAACCTAGGTCAAGGCCAAGAAAATCCCCAGCCATGTTTCCCAAGGAGACCTCAGGCTAGACATATCCACACGAACAAAGGGTCCTCAGCCACAAATAGCCAACTTGAGGGGATGACCGAGTTTTCCCTAGGTTGAGCAACTCCAAATTCCAAGAATACTACAATGGTGAGGTCCATTTACATGAACCAATCATGCAAACTATCAAGTTACCATTGTGTGGCATTTTTCCTTTTATTTTGGCCATTGTTCTTCCCAGGAGAGAACCTGACCTCGAAGTACATTCTGCCCCATAAGTAGTCCCCATTTTCGAGAGTCTCTTTGAAGAACTCCCTGCCGTACTAGCAGACTGATACTCTGTTAGTTGAGTGCTCCCCTCAGCCACCTCTCTTCATTGAGCTCCTTCCTTCTCACCACCTCCCAGACTGAAGACTACTGGACAGGTACAGTATTACCACCTCTACACCCTCTCCAATATATCCCCTATAATTCTTCACCTCTTTCTCTTCTTGATAGGCCTTGTGTGTGAGAATGAGTGACCGCATTGGTGAATGAGAACATATTTGTTAATAAAATCCATTCATTAGTAAGATTGTCTGGCTTTTTGCTTGGGCTGACTCTGTAAAAGCTGGGTTGTAGGTCTTGCTGGGTTACTCTGCCCCTCGTTTGGCCACGCTAGTGCTCCACTAATTTCCTCAGTCTTGCATTTTTGGAGTGAATCAAGGTGTCCCCCAGGGGACCCACAGAAGTCAGGGTAACACTGGGCACTGATAATCATTGTATGACCATGTGACAATAAGATGTGCAATGCACATATCCTTGATTCTTCAATCTTTTTTTTCTTTAAGCCAAGGAAAAGTGTACATTTCCCCCTCTCCAATGGATTAAGCTTATAATATTTATGTAGTTTGATTCATCTATGTAAGTTTTTAATTATCTTAATATATTGACACTGGCCTTTCCACAAGATGTTAATGAATAAATACAAAATTGTTTTTTTTCTCAAAGTCTGTAGAAAATAATGCATGCTGTATTAAAAGCAATTTAAGAAGCTGTCTTAGGTTCTGTGCATCCATTTACATTTTGCCAAAATAAAAGGGGGAAAAAATAAGGTGAAACATCATTCACTTAGTAAATGATTGCAAAATTCAAAAGTACACTTAACTTGGCTTCCCAATCCATAGCATCTTTTGGTTCAGCCTCCCACATACCCTCATATATTGCTCAAATTAATTCTCCCTAGTCATTTTCTCTCAATTAATGCTCTAGAGATGTATAGATGTTGGAGTAATCTGAGACAGTCTGAACAGTTTTAACCACTGGGAGTTACTGATGATATTACAAACATCATAAAGCACTCCCTGCAGAGTAACACTAAATTAACTATGCCACCTGGGGTGCTAATATGCTATCAAAGCATCTGGCAGCAGAGGTGCAGTGATGGGGTAAATGCATATATAGAATATTCTTTGAGTTTTGTGAATCCCATCAAATGACTACCCAAACCAATTATCTTCCATATATAAAGTTCGGCAAAAGACTTAACATTGTGGTAATTTCCTCTATGTTGACAGGAAGACATATAGAGAAAAGGTGGAGGAGTTTTGTTCTTCCAGATGTTGTGGGACTACAACTCTCATCAAGCCTAGCCAGCATAGCTGACTGTGAAAAGGTGGGGAGTGCTCTCCAAAAAACAAAACAAAACTGAAACAGGACAGAACAAAACAAATCTACTGCACATGCTCACAAATGCTACCTTGAAACTGCTGGTAAGTATGTTCCATGAAGGGTAAGTATGTTCCATGAAAACAGTAGTGTACCTCAACTGAGGAATCATTCTTATAGTTAAATAAGGCAGGATTTAGGGCATTTACATTTGTGTGTATTGTATTTTTTCAAAATATGTTACAAGCAAATTAGTTTCAGTAAGTGCAAAAAGGATATTTTTCTAGATAATTAAAAGGCCATTTCTACATGAGGTTTTTAACATGGGGCAGAGCGTCCTCCAGGGAGGACGTCTGCACCTGGGAGTGGACTGGGTTGGACCTACTTAACGTAGATCTGCACCCCAGTTCACTCTGGAACGACCCCAAGTGGCCGTCCAGTGTGCTTTTGAAAGACCGCTAAAAACAAGTATTTCAAAAGCATGGAGCACGCCACTGCGAGCCTGCTCCCTCATGCAGATTTGCAGGCTCACATTAGTGCGAGCCTGTGATCTGCTGGGAGTGAGCTTTAGGCTGGTGAGCTTCAGTGGTTGGTCGAGATCCTCAACCAACCAGAAGCTGCCATTTTTGTCCCTGGAGCAGTGCGGAGTGGCGGCCACGCACTGCTCCGGAGAAGCATGGACTGGACTGAGGAGCCCAAAAGTCCGGTGAGTAGTGTCACGGGGTGATTCCCTCACCTCGTATTTAATTCTTTCTGTCCTTCAGCAGTGGTTCCCATCATGAGTTTAGACCTTCCTGCGACTCACCCATTTTCATTGCTGGGGTGCAGTGCTTGCTTGAGCAGCCTCTGGAGAGAGGCTCTAGCTTCCTTGTTCCTTTGGCTCCTCATGAATTTCCTGCTCTCACGAGAGCCCTGCCTCTTCCTTTCGCAGTGCAGCCTGGGATCACTGAGAGAGGAAGCACAACTGGCGCAGCTCCTGAGGCTCCACATGCATGGTAAGTGTGTGCGGGCCCCTGGATTGATACACGACCGTACAGCATTTTCAGCTTCAAGCCAAAAATGAAAAAAATGTGTGTGCTCTGGAGCATCAGGCAAATTTGAGTGTCAAGCTCTGGAGTATCATGCAAGTTTGAGTGTGTCATGTGGACCGCTCCTCACATTTGCGCAACGCTCAAGGGGCGCTTACGCATTGGAAATGCAGTGAGAAAAGGGCCAAGGAAAGGAAATTAGTGGTCCTTCAGAGGTTTTGTTGCAACTGCTAGCATACATCACCATTGTCTATACTATCTAGGCCTAAGGAAAGTTGCAGTAGGACACCATATGGTGGCCTACCTATTTCCCACCTCAGAAGGTCATAATTTTCTCATAATTAATTTCAAGCTATCTATGCAATTTAGGGTTAAAGGGTGGGTTTTCTAAACTGTGACTTCAGTTCATCATCAAGCTGTTCAGCTGCATGGCCTGCCTCCTCATACATGTGTCCAAACACTAGTTCAGTCAAACAGAGAAGGAGAAAGACGCACTTAAAAAAAAGAATAAATAATGTGTGACATTTTAATATAATATCTTTCATATAAGTCCTCTTACATCACCCCTCCCTGCTTTTGTCACTGAGGTGACAACTGCCCACTTGATTCAGCTCTTTCTTGGTGTCTCATTTCATTTGTCATCAGAATGGAAAAACTACAGGGAAATGAAACACATATTCCTTAGACAACAAAGGTGTCACCCAACATCACCTAGAGGGAAACTTCAAGGTATCATTATATTTCTTGGATAGATAAAACATCCGAAAAAAAATGAAGAAATGTTAATAATAACCCCCTTCTGTAGCCCTAACTCTTTTTAGACTTTCTCTTCACACCTCTGTAAGAACCTCAGTGTAAACATTGCCACACTTTCAAAGCCTATTAATATAGCCACCGAAGGGAGGCAGTATTTTTATTTAAGGTCTGGTTTAATTATAGAACCTGGATAACCCAAAAGAAGACCAGTATGAGCAGTAAAATTTTCCCATGGACTCCAGATTACATGCTGAAAAAGAACACAACACCTGAAAATGAAAAAGTTAGTCATCCCTGTTTTATAGAAATGCTCTAAACTTGGTGGTTTTATTGCTGTAAACAGTATTTAATTAGTATCAATAAAAATCTCCTAGCTGGGCCATTTTGGTGGATTAATAACCAGCAGGGCTTAATTAACAGCCATCAGCACCTCCTAGGCCTTAAATAATCCCCTGAGAAATGACCTGAATCTTAACCATTATTGCTTAATTGAAAGATTAGTAAAGAACCAGCCTTCAGCCAGATTGTTATATTTTATCTTATCTCCTGGTACAATTTACAGAGTTTTCATTAAAAAGATAGCAACAATCATTAAAATAATCCTTTTCACTAACTGGGGACTTCAAATATCCAATTTGTTGAGAGGCCCTCCCCTGTAAGGATGAAATACCAAATGCTAGAAAAGAGAAGATAACAATTAATTAAATCATGCTGTGCCCTTCTCCTTATATCCAGTGGTTAAGACCCATCCAATAAAATCTAGGGCAGATTTTATACCCTAAGTGAAGCTGTGCTTCCCTTTCCTTCACAGATACCATCACCAGACTGCTTCCAATATTCATGACCATCAATATGGCAGAAGACCACTACTGCAGAAGTATTATCAATTGTATAATCCCCTTTCCTACAGAGTTAGTAGTCAGTAGCCATAATGAACTTGAAATGTATACTTCGTTAATTGAGGAAATTTATTACTGCCAGTATAGGCACAATACTGAGATGCTCAGTGGTTATGGATAACTAATGAGAATACATGTGATTGAAAACCATTTTTAGGCTATTTATTGTTTAACCCTGGACTCCTGCTAACTTTCTGAATTTTTCTTCTAAGCCCTTCCTTGAACCTCTCTATACAGACAAGTTGGCTCCAAATTTGGGAAAGTGAGTGTGTTCTCAAGATCTTTGATTGTACATGCCTACAACTGACAGAGTCCTTTAAACATAACAACTAACATAGAAAAGAAACCACAATAAGGAACAGCTTCTTTATTAAAAAGGTTTCTTTATAACAAGCACAAAACTTGCTAGCTAATTTCTATTAGTCAATAACTACTTTCTGTCATTCACTGTAATTTCCCCCAAACTCTAACCTCTTTGCTCCTCCCTTCCTTCTTGCAAATACAGCTCATTTCTAGCTCCCATTTTAAACTATGACCACAACTAACTTGGCTCCTCTCTCTCTCTGTCTCAATCCAGTCTCCCAAACATATTAGGGTCTTTATTGATGAACCTACAGTACGGGTGGACAAATGTGGAAGGCTGGAGGGGTTCACACTAGCACCTCCACTGCACCCACTCCCACACACACACAAATGCCTTTTAGGGGACATGAGGACATTCTCACCATGTTTTGGGGCTTTTCTCAGTCACTGGAGAGCATTTTGAGACATTTGGTGGGGGAAATGCTTTGAAAAAATAGCAAAAATTTTGTTTTGACTACTCAGTGGCCAGAGGAACCTCCAAATGTGGTGGAAATGTTCTTCATGCCACCTTAGAGTTCATTTTTGGAATTTCACAACCCAATCCCACAGGCTGCACCATCACTGGGAGTGAGGTAGCGTGATTTCCAATTTTGATGATTAACTTAAACATTTTTCTTTATTTTGAGGTAGGTTAGGGAAGAGTTTGAAGCATAGTGAGAGATCCAAACTGCCATGTACTGTTTTTTGTGCCATATTTTGGATGAAAAATCAAATGGAAAAAACAAGGTTTGTAGACTTTGAACTTTAGGGGGACTTCTGGGGGTTCCAGGAGCCATAAAACAGGGGCCAGGGGCTCTGTATGGCCAACACTTCCCAAACTTCTTTTGTGCTGGCTTTTTTTTTCCAGGACTGATTCAGTAATTAAGGTGATTATGACAGTGAAATTGACTGTCTATGATAGAAACATTGGAGTGAGTGAATTTTGAGGGTCTCTTCTAAATTAGGCTTTTGTTATGTGCTCACTTTGCCTTATTAATTATATTCCTATGGAATCCTATTTTGATTTAAATCAAATGTCATTCTTTAAAATGGCTGTCATGCCATGAACTGAAAATAAAAATTTCCAAGAGGGAAAAAATAGTGAGGGGAAGCAAAACACAGCTCAGTGTGTGTCTACATGTTTTCGTGTGTGTCCATTTGACCCACCTTGGCTGCAATGCTATGAAGTACAAAGCCACAAAGTTCCTGATTGAAGATTAACCATACATAGAACTTTACTGTATGTATTTCCTGTGGGGTGGGAAGGCTCTGTGGGACCAGATTTCACACAGTTAGGAGCAGGAGAAGAATATTTACCTCTTATGCGTATAAAGGAACAGACATGACCTGACTTCCTGATTGGCCACCAAGTGCACAGGCTAGGGTACACTCTGGTCCACTGTCTTTGAGTTATGAACTCAAAGACTATTTCCATACTAGACTCAACTAAAGTCAACCCCCCCCCCAAACTGCAAACCCTAGGATTCCGTAGGATGTTGAAAGTGGAATTATAGAGCTATAACAGTCTAGTGCAGAAATGGCCAAAGTTAGGTACTATGGCATTAGATGATATACAAATATCTAATAGGAAGAGTTTCAGTAAGGGTGGTGAGATCAAACAATTTGTTAATTTATTATTAGGGATCCTGGAGTCAAATACAATTTGGTTGCAACAATAGGATATGGAATCTCTAGAGAGTCTGAGATTATGATCTTTCTTCAGGTCCTGATGAATCCAAGAAAATAACAAAAAATGTACAGAGGGAGAAAGAACTGTGGGGAGAGAAGCAAAGGGGAAAGCTTAAGTGTGGGCATACCGGCAGGTATTTTTGTGCTGGGCTCAAGGCTCCAAGTATAAGAAACATGGCCCCAGTGATATATGTTGCGTACCAAAGCAGAAGGAGGAGTGCTGTGACAAATCATGAGGAATGGGCTAAGAACATGTTTCTCACTGAGGCTATGGAGTGGCCAATTTAAGCATACCCTCTTGAGTTGTTTGACTTGGGTAGAAATGTTGTAGTCAAGAAGGTATTTATGAGCATTTGGCATTCTTAAGTTTTACATTCTGCAGGAATACAACTTTTCTTAATTCAGCTAGGGTGGAAGACACATGGGTTGTAAACTTCAATTACGACCAAGACATTAAGCTTAGGGTTTTTTCACACTTTGGGGGGAAAACAGGGCGTTCTGATACTTACTGGGCTGGCGCGCTTCCTCCACTGATCCAGGCTGATCCGGAGCAGTGTGTGCCCGCGCTACACGCTTCTCTGAGGACCAAAATGGCACTTTCCAGTTGGTGGAGGCTCTCCACCAACCAGAGAAGCTCGCCAGCCTAAAGTCTGTCTCCGGAAGATTTGCAGCCTTGCGCTGGTGTGAGCCTGCAAATCTACACATTAGTGCAGTGACGGACTGGGATGTGCTGTGCTACTGACCTACTTTTTAAAGCGGTCTTTCAATAGTATGGCGAACCACCAATTCTAGTCGTTCTGGAGCGGGCTGAAGTCCGGACATACACAAAGTAGTCTGGACCCAGTCCGCCCTTAAGTGCAAACGTCCTCGCCGGAGGACGCTCTGCCCTGTCGCTAAATCAAAGTGTGGAAAAGGCCTTAGTATACTAATGTCAGACGTTCCAAGCTACCTTAAAATCTTGCTCATGAAGGCTTGCTCAGCACAATAATAAACATATTAGACAAGATGCTAGAAAGAGGAAAATATTGAACTATAAAAAACACACAAAATATTGAAGATTAGGCTACACATGTACACATCCAAAGTGGCTTGTCAGTAACTGCTGCCCAAGATCCTGAATCATGGAAATGGATCTGAAGAGTAAACTCCATCTCCCATCTCCCCACAGGCAAGACTCACTATTTTCCCCACCCCCAGCAAGTCCATGTAATGGCCAGAGGAAGTGGAAACAACTGAGAAGCATTTGGATATCTTCCAATAACTGGAAGCATGACAATGAAGGGATCTTCCAGGACCCTCAGAGGTTATGGAGGATGACATCTTCATTGTATGTATGATGATCAGAAGATATCCAGAAGTTTCTTGGTTGCCTCTGCCCATTGGCCGCTACATGGCCATATTGGGGGAAGACAGTGTTGAATCCAATGGTTGAGAGCTGTTGCATGAGGAAGGTAGTGAATACTTCTCTCCAAAACAACCATAAAAAGACATGCATAGGCATAAGTTTAACTTACACCTTCATATGGACTAATAAGATAATAGCTCCTATTTGCTTTGACATGGTCCTGCTATAGCAAATATTTACTGGAGAAGTTAAGCACATGCTTAACCATGCAACTGTATGCATGTTTATTCAGATAGGAGTTCTACTGAATTCAATGGTGCTTTCTCCAAGTAAAGTGGTGATAAGTTTACACCCTTAATCTCTCCTGCAGCTAACAGAAGAATGTGAACTTGTGCTGAAACTTCCTTTGCTCATCCTCCCTACATCCTATCTATTTTTCTGTGACTGTTCTATAAAAGAAAAAAATGGAATAGAACTAAATACAAACATAAATCTGAATCAAAATTGCTTTATGTATAAATGTTATAGAGCAAGAAAGTCTTTTAAAAGAACATTTATGTATGGTATGACTTTCAGGAGATGAAAGTTACCTTATTTGTATCCATTGAAGGAAAACAAGCTTTTTCTACTGCTTTTGTTTAAGTGTACTGTTTGCCCCATGCACCATTTTCTTGTAAGAAATGAGTGTGATACCAGCTGTTAAAATCTGGTCATCTGTGAAGCCCTCATTTTTTGTGAAAAATGAGAAAATACACATATACACACTGGGTGTTTAATTGTACAGGAGGAACACTTGGTGTGCCAAATAAAGTGAGAACACTTGCTAAAGTTTGAAGAATTGCTCTATGTGATCACACAGAGAGCTTTGTTCATGGAGCACCCTCTTTTCAATTATCAGAACATACCCTCAGCTGATCTATTTCCAAGCCAGATGTTTAAAAAAAAAGTCAGAGAAAGGGTGTCACAACATTTTGTCTGTTTCTGAGGAATGCCACAAGTGCCATGCAAAAGATTAATCATTTCAATTTTTCAGTGCTTCATATACATGGTTTCATCTTTTAACAATTTATTGATTATTAGTTGGTCTCTTTAATAATCTCCACAACAGTCCTTTGACATAGGCCCAAAATACTAACCTCAAGGGAAGGCTTAACTCTTCATGTATATGCTTTCTGCACTTGTTTCATTGATATGGCAGTGGGAAAGGGAGGTCCTGCACAGATAAATGTGCTAGAAAGCATATATCTTTGTATGTGTGTGTGCATGTGCATGCACAGACAAACAGAATTTGATCAGAGTGGATTGAGACAGAAGTCTAGAAGAGAGTTGTAATGCAGGGGAGAAATAGAATGTAAGTTCTTTACCTCTGTGCAGAGTGCACTACATAATTATAGTACTGTCATTCTACTTTTGATGAGAGTCAGTTCCATGTAGTGTTTTGAGTGCTGAACTTGGACACTAAGAGACCAGGGGTCCAATTTCTGCTTGCCCATGAAAACCTACTGGGTGACCTTAGGCAAGTCACACTATCTCAGTTGCAGTGGAAGGCAAGAGAAACCCCTCCCCAAACAAAGTATTCCAAGAAAACTCCATGATAGGTTTGCCCTAGGGTTGTCACAAAAGAAAAGGCACAACAACAGCATTCTGCTTTCACTGTCATGGTTCCATTCAATGGAATTTTGGAGTTTGGAGTTTGATGAAGCAATAGGTCTCTGCCTGAGCATTCTAAACGCTCCTTCTTAAACTGCAGATCTCAGCATTCCATAGGATGGAACCATAGAAATTGAAGTGGAAACATAGGCTATTTGCACATTACGCTGTTATCTTACTATTATTCCATTTTCAACATCCTATGGAATCCTGGGGTTTGCAGTTTAGGGAGAGGCATTTAGAACTCTCAGTCAGAGACTCTTTAGCCTCAGTAAACTACAAAGCACAGAATTTCACAGGAGGTTGGAATAATAGCACTATAACAGTGTAATGCAAAAATGGCCATAGTATTATATCTCTGTAGTGTGGAAGGGTGCTTATTCTTAGTAGGGATGGATATTTGTCAATGTTTTCATCCCTGGTGAGCAAAAAAATGGTCTGCCACATGAGACTTATTTATTTGAGCAAAAAACAAATAAAATAAAAATAAAAATATTGTTTTCACTAAAAACTAGTTTTTCTGCAAATGAAATTTTATTAGAAAAAGGTCCCAAGATTCATTCTTGCATGTGAGTATAAAACAAGCAAAGATGTATATCCCTAATTCTGAGAAAGGCATTGCATGTCTCTCTCATTTGTACCCATGAAAGTCTCTTTTCTTCTATCCATTTTAAAACAAATGGTCCAAAATTGGTGATCTTTTTGATGCATTTTTAATGAACTTTTTGTGTGTTCATATCTCCAAGTCATAAATACTGCTACTGACTAAAGGAAGTTTGTGCTGTGTTCAGCCCTAAGTATTTCATAATGCAGTTCCAAGTTGTAGGGACAGGACTTCATTTCTAAAAAGCAAAAAGCAAAAAAAACAAAACAAACCTGGAATAAAACCTGGAATAAAAACAACAACCCTGGAATAAAACTTGATCCAAGATTAAAATCAGTTTATGATAGAGACACATCATTAGGGTATAAAGCACTGACTAATATTTATATTTCAGTGGTGTACTTAATGTTGTGAGATTGTTGCTGTTGGAGTGGAAAAATCTTTCGAGAGAACAAATAGGAAGTTTTTTTGTTGGGACGACAAGCCCCAAAACGATAAAATGCACAAATTGCCTTCTTCAAAGAAATATGAAGCTGTTGAGATTCAAAGTGATTCTTTGTGAATTGAAGAGGAAGAAAAAGTGACCCTGTCCTTGAAGGTTTATGCAGGCAAGTAATTTTTACTGGGATATCTTTGTTGCCTGCTAAGAATGAGTTAGTCTTCTAGACAGAAGAGCTCTACATAAAATGGGCAAGATTAATTCTGTTGTAACGGGATTGTAATTAGTTTCTGTTTACTTAATATGATCTTAGAGCTGGAGAATAAGTTAATTAGAACCATTTTCAAATAATGATAGGTCCCAAGCATTGCCCTGAATATAAATTTCATGCTATTGCTATTGCAAAGAGGGAAGATAAAACCTTCGAATAAAATAATGTTGCTTGTGTGTGTTGGACTAGACTTTTTATAAGTTGCCTTTTAATAAGTTTAAAACCCGTATTTCAAAGCCTAAAATTCAGGAAGGAAAGAAGAGAGAGAAAGGCAGAGGAGAGAGATTGAAAAAGTTACTTCTGGTGACTACAAAAAGCTTTTCTTGGCATTGTAGTCCCAATAGCAACTTGTTCCAAATTTTATATTTTATTTTGGTTTGTTTTCCTCAGACTGATCATATGAAAAGGGAAACACGATGAAAAATGGCTGTGCATTACAAACAATGACAACAAAAACAGACTCTCAGTGTTTTCAAATTCAGTTTATTCAGTTTACTCATTTATTCATGTGATGTTGTCCACCCATGCTGATTGTTCCCAATACGATCCATTTCTAAATGCACATTACTTTCTGTACTCTACTCAAAGTAGCCCCATGAAAATATGCATGACTAGATGTGGGTCACATTGAGGTATCTCTAAGTTCATTCTTGGAGGAAGCACCAAAAAGTTTTAGCAGTTTTTGTTCTGCTATGAGAAAGTCTTCAAAGGCTGTGCAGTTTTCAAAAACTGCAGTTTTCAAAGAGTATTCACATTCTGGGACAATCTGGAAATAAATTGCACTTATGATGCAATAATGAGCATTTTCTACACTTAAATATCATTTTATGCACAGAATATCCTGCTTTCTGACAAAAAAGTGTGAATTTTGTGCAGAGTAAATCCCAAATGCAGGATTCTCTTTGTCAAAATTAACCAATACTCAGGAGATATGTTTTCATTGATTTTTTTTTTGAATATTTGCAAATAGTACAGAGCAAATTACACCACTTATTCTAAGGCAAAACTACAAATAACATTAAAATATATGGCAAACTTTTCAAAATAATTTATTCTTTTACTGTCCGGTGTTACGTGTTTTCTGGACTGGAAACTTGTCCATATATGAAGAAATTCAACCTGTCTTCCAGACCACCACCACCCTCCCCTTGCTAAAAAATTATCTCCCATCTGTTAGTTGTATAGTTGGGAACAAAAAAGGAAAATGTCTCTATTGCTGCCTATGGAGTATTCATTTTGTTTTCTGGGGGATATATTTTCTGTGGTGGTTCAGGGAGAAATTTAAACATTTAAACAAACATGTACCATGATACTGATCCAGATGTGGGTTCAACACACTTATAGGGACCATACTACTCCCTTCCTGCAACAGTTACACTGGCTGCCTGAATGTTTCTGGGCAGAATTCAAAATTCTGGTTATGATCTATGAAGGCCTATGCAGTTTGGGTGCAGGTTAAGGTTGGAAAAAAATTATTTTTTTTTCATGTGTGTGTGTGAATGGTTGAAAAACATGTTTCTTAAGTGTTAAGGAACTCTGAGAAAAGAATGCTGGACTGATGAGAATCTTCACAGTATTGGATTTCTTCTGCACATTTTATGACCATAAAACAGCCTTTCTGTACAACACACACACACACACACACACACACACAAAATGTAGAAATACTGGTCAATAATCTATATCACTTACTTGTTTAAGTCTATTTAACTAAATAAACTCTCCTGGACTGATCGCCTCCTAAACCTGATGGAAACATCATTCAACCATGCTCAGGCTCCCAGCAGAATGGTCCTGCTTCTCCTTATGCAGCTGATCCCTAGTAAAATGGACTCAGGGGGATTACAAAGGTGACAATCGTTTCACAGTCATGACTATGACTCTTTTCGCAAGCCAGTTCACAAGCGAAAGGGCCCCTTGAGCGTTGCGTAAATGTCAGGAGTGGTCTGCATGATGCACTCCCATTTCCGCCACACTCAAGGCCTGCAAGTGCAGTAAATACACATTTTCTTATTTTTGGCTTTTAGCCAAAAATAAGTCGTGCTTGCGCAGGGCTCACGGGCCTGGTCCATACTCACCTGCAGTGCGGAGCCTCTACAGGTGGGCCTATCTCACGTCCTCTCCTCAGTGCAGCCTACAACTCCCAGGCTGCACTGCGGAAGGAAGGGGTGGGTGCGGGCAGGGATTTTGCGCGAGCAGGACAGAGCTGCAGAGCCCAAGCAGCAGGGAAGCAGGAGGCTTGCGAGAGCCTGCGTGCCCACCCAGGCTTTTCAAGCAAGGCCCACACTCCAGCAGTGTGAGAAGGTAAGCTGCAGAAACGGCCTAAGACCATTTTCGCACCTTACCCTTTTGTGGTGCTGGGGTGCAGGGCTTGCTTGAGCAGCCTCCGGAGAGAGGCTCTCATGTCCGGGGTCCTTCAGCTTCGCACGACCTTCCCACTCATGTGAGAGCCCTGCCTCTTCCTTTCTCAGTGAAGCCTGGGACCTTTCCAGGCTGCACTGGACAGGAAGCATGACCAGCCTGGCTCCCGAGGCTTCGCATACAGTGTAAGTTCACACAGGGCCCCAGAGCGATCTGCGACCATGCAGCATTTTTGACTTCAAGCCAAAAAAAAAAAATGCATGCACAGTTCGCATCAGGCTCTTGAGTGTCATGCAAATGTGAGTATGTTGTGTGAACCGCTCCTCACATTTATGCGATGCTCAAAGAGCCCTTTTGCATTGGAAATACTGTGCCAAAAGGGCCTAAGTACTGATCATCAATACATAACAGTTACAGATGAGCAAATCTAAGTAATTGTTTCATATTCATAATCTTGATCACAATCTTAGTCATGATTGTGATAGTATTGCTACAATCAAAAGCCATTTCCGCATGGGGTTTTTAAAACGGGTCAGAGCATCTTCCAGGGAGGACATCTGCACCTGGAAGTGGACTGGGCCAGACCTACTTAAGGTAGATCCACACCCCAGCCCACTCCGAAATGACTCCAAGTGGTTGTCCAAAACAGGTCTTTCAAAAGCACAGAGTGTGCCACTGCCAGCCTGCTCCCTTATGCAGATTTGCAGGCTCGCATTGGTGTGAGCCTGCAATCTGCTGGGGGCGGTTTTTAGGCTGGTGAGCTTCAGTGGTTGGTCGAGACCCTCGACCAACTGGAAGCTGCCATTTTTGTCCCCGGAGGAGTGCAGAGCGGCAGCCACACTCTGCTCCGGAGCAGCATGGACCAGAACGGGGAGTCCAAAAGTCCGGTGAGTAGTGTCATGGGGCGATTCCCTCACCCCATGCGGAAATGGCCATAGTTTCTTCCACAACCTGCTTTTCCAGGCATCAGGTATATGGGGGGGGGGAAGAATTGTGTCCATTGTGCAAGTGACTGGAACACAAAAAATGTTGCTCCCATCCAATTTGGGGTTTTCAGACCAGTAGAGGTTACTTAGTTAAGTATCAGATAAAGCATAGTAGGCATTATTTTCTGCATATAAAGTTTGTTTCCTGTTTGGAAAGTACTGTTTCTGTGCAAAACAACCCTCTGTTAATTTTGTGCTAAGTCCCAAGGAATCTTCAAAAACTATAGTTTTAGAAGACTTTTTTCCTTAGGCAGAAGAATATATTTAAAATTGTTTAATGTTTCCTTTAAGAAGAAAATTAGTGAAGAATTATATCTGTAGTCCGGGTCACAGACTACTTTATCCTTGTATACAAGGACAAGCAATTGATGCAGTCTTTTGCCCTCCTGCCAGAGAAATGAATGCTTCTGCTGTTGTTGCCTGGCATACACATTTCCTGAAATATTTCATGAAAATATTTTGTGCAGAAATGCACATGTTGTTTTGGTTTTTGCATTAAGATTTCTGACTTTGGGTTCAGAGGGGTTTTTTTATGCAAAAAAGTCCTGCTTTCATTAAACTTTTTTCTTGCAAAAACTGGTGTTTTATGCAAAATTCCCCACCAATTTTGGATGAAAAGCATTTCACTAATGATATTTTACCACTCCTGAAATGACAACTTCTGAATCAAATGCTAAAAATAATGGAACTTCAGTACAGGACTCTAAACAGCACTCTTCTACAGACTGTCCTCAATCTATTTTAAACTGCCCACCTTCGATTAGGCAGCCTCAGCACTGGAGTCTTGGCATATTCACAGAAGAAAAACATAACAAAAATGCAGTTTCTTTAAGCATTAAATTAACTCATTACACGTACTGCCTCTAATATTTTTTAAAAAAGAAGAAAACAAAGAAATGAAGGACACAGTATTAAAAGATGAAACTCTCTTTTTAAAGTCCTGCATGGATACAAATTTAATAGACTTGAGTTTTTTTTGTTTTTTGTTTTTTTCCTTGAATGAAAGCTTCACTTTTCAAGTGCTTTGGGAATGCAGTGTAATTAGTTCTCAGGAAATGCAATTGCTGCTCAAGCAGGTTAATGTGATAAAGCTGCCCTCCCTTTCCTCATCAACTCGTACTTTATATTGCAAATTGATTTTTGATTAACCCTTTGCTGCTTGGAGATTTGCCTGGTCCCAGAATGCAAAATTTTAGCAAGGTTAAAGAGAATAATTAATTCATTGGAGAGTGTACTGTATTTCCTGGGGGAAGAAGTAGTAACTAAGCCTCACACAGGTCGATGGGATCAATATACTCAAAGAGCACAAGATCAAAACAGATCAAGCCAACATTTGAATAAGCAAGCATGGCGGCAGTCCAGGACAAATACACATTACGATTATTAACTTATGTTTAATGTCTGATTTTCTTAGATAATCTAAGGGATAGTTCACATGACCCCTCCTCCCTTTTCCTTGCATCAGGTATTCATTTAAGCAGTAGGTTGGAATAAACAATGACATTTCTTTCGCATACAACAAGCTTTCTTATGATAAGCTTGGTAGCACCATCTAATTTCTATGTACAAAAAAGAACTAGAAATCTCCATTCACATAAATAAGTTTGCACAGGATCAGTAAGCTAAGGGGATTAGCATTATCTAAGCACATTTTGGGTCTACATAACAAAAAAATAAAAATAAAATAAAATAAAAAAAATCATGGCTATACTGGGATACATTCATATCTGACAAGGACCAAAAGAAACATTCAGGAGTAGACCGCAGTCATCCAAATGTTTGTGATTCACATACTAAATGGTCCTTTTGCAAATGGAAGGGCTCCTTCTGTTAAGGGGAAAGACACAAATACAGCAGAGACTCCAGTTGGTGAAGAGAGGAGCAGTGCCACATTTTACTGGTTCTCCTTTCCTTTCTGATGACCCCCAAACCAATTTCCATTCTCCAGAGTTTTCCCCAGTATTTTGGAGGAAAAAGAGGATTCACACAGAAAAAAGAACCAACACCGAAAATTCCCTTTTGCCAACTAGAGTATCCCGAGAGTGGAAGTTATGACTAAGGCCCTTTCTGCAGCTTAACTTCTTGAGGCAGCATCTCGTGGTGATCCCAGCAGTGGCTCTCCTAAGAAGGGAACATAACAGCACGGGACCGTCTCTCTGTAGAAGGGAGCATGATGGACACACTTCTTCCTTCTGCAGCACAGCTGGATACTTTCTTGGCTGCGCTGGGGCAGGAAGTACAATCACAGGACAGGTAAGTGTGGGATGGTGACGCAATCATGGGCCATCGATGGGGAAAACCCACCAATGATTTAACCTCCAATCACCCTACATGGGGATGGAAGAAGGAAAGGACTATGACAATGCTTCTGCATGATGTTGTCACAATCCTGTCCTTCTCCCATCCTCATGGTGGGATGGTAGGGTATTGTGGATAGGGCCTAAATCACATGTATTTTATAAGACATTAAGAAGCATTGTGCTATGATAACAAAACAAAACAAATATATAATACAACATAATATAATATAGTAGCATAAGGGATGGTGACATGAGTGAGATTCTTATATCTTATAGAGGATTGAAGATTCTTTGCCTTATATCTGCTGGTCTGAATCTGTTTGGATTTTCTGGGAGCTGTTGTATTGGTCACCTAGATTCCCAATGTTGAAAAACCCAGTCCTATCAAAATAAAGATCTGCATTCCCCTCAGCTATCCTGAAGCCTTGGGCTAACAAGAAATTAATAGGAGAAAAAGTTTTATGCTACTATTTATTCTAGTAACACAGATAGCAAAGGTAAGTATGCTGTCCTCAGTAGCACAGTTTAAACAGGCTTTGAGTCAGTCTAGTCGCATTCATATAACAAACCTACACCTCTACTAGAATTGTATAGAAAAGTGTTACACCACTTTCCTAGCCTGTGTGTTTAACTTTATTTCTGTGCTGTCATTTAGTTGTGAGAAAAAATTTCACCAAAAAAGGAACATCTTACCACACAAAGAAGTTCAGATTATCCTTGATTGCTTGGCAGAAGCAGCTTAAAGGTTTCTGCCAGTTTTGCCAGGAGTGTATTCATAGATGGCATGAACTGACTCCAAATATCTTACAAAGTGGGAAGAGAAAATATATATTCTGGGTTGTGCTGCCTCACAACCTAAGTTTCCAGGAGTTAATGTAATATCAAGTCACAGTATTAACAATTTAATATGTTTATAAAGAGAAAGAAAATGTATTAATATCATGAAAAATGAATGTAGCAGCCCAGACTTTTCTGGAAATGTTAAACCATTCTACAGTCTGACTGTACAAACCTGTTTCAAAACTAGTGCTGAATCACCTTGTATGAGTCAGACTGAGAAGTCAATTTATATTGTCTAAGAGATTCCTAGAATTTCCAGTAGATATTCTCTCCCCCTCTCTCTCCCCTCTTTATCTCTTTCTCCATACACACACACACACACACACACACATATATATATTCAGAGAAAGAGAGAGAGACAACAAGAGAGAGAAAGTATCTTCTATATTCAAGAAGTACTTTATCAATAAAAGAAAAGGGACAGGACATACAAGAAATGGTAACTGTTGGTCCAGTCAATAAATGACCAGTTTTACTTATTGTCTAGTTCACTCCCACTCCCCACAACCCCTACATAGTAGCAAGCAGCTCTGATGCGGAACATACAATCTCAGTTTAAGAACATGCACAATGCTGTTTCTGCCTTCTGGTTAGAAGCAGAAGGACGAAAAGTTGTGTTACATGTCTGCTCCTATTCACTATCATTGGCCCTTTTTGCTTGGCGTTTCTTAAGGGAAAGGGCCCCTTGAGTGTCGTGTAAATGTGAGCAGCGGTCTGCATGATGCACTCACCTTTAAGTGATGCTCAAGAGCGTGACGCGAACTGCTAACGGATTTTTTTATTTTTGGCTCAAGCTGAAAATTTTGCGCGGTCACGCAACGCTAAGGGGCGTGGAACGCACTTACCTTCCATGTGCAGCCTCCTGAGCTGTGCCGGTCACACTTCCTGCTTCAGGGCTAGCCTTCAACTCCCAGGTTGTGCTGCGGTATGAAGGGGTGGGGTGCAGGTGGGGTGCTCATGCAACCAGCAAGCAGCTGCAGCAATGAAGCAGCAGGGATGTCAGAGCCTCTCGCAAAAGGCTGCTCGCACGATGCCTGTGCTCCAGCACCGAGAACAGGTATGTTGCGGAAAGGGCCATTGTATTACTTCCTGGAGGATGGCATTAAGAATAGGCCATTCTTAAAAACTCTGTTTCCATGTTGGGTTTTGTTTTTTTGTTTTTTTTTGTGGGAGATGTATTTTAATTAATATCATATTTTTGACACCTCTCCCCAATTTGTTGTGCCCTCCAAGAATAATGCATATTTTTCTGCACTTTTAAAATAAATGTGCACATTCTTGCATATTTCATTTCAGTTGCATGTTTTGTTTTTGTTTTTGTTTTGGATTAATGCTGCAATCTAATGAAGTCTCTCTGTCTTTCTCCCCCTCCCCCATCTGTCTGTGTTTGCGTGTGTGTATATGTGTGTGTTTCTTTTGGAAATAGATGCAGTAGGCTTTTTTCATAATTGGACTTTTGTGGTTTTGGGTGATTGTAATGCCTTTCTAATGGACAACCATTTATTGGTAGGAAGATAGAGCTAGTGTTTGTGGAATTGGTGTCGAACAGAACTTGTCTTCTTTTACTCCTCTTGCTGTTACAGTGTGACAGAGATGTGCATACTAAAGGATCACTGAACATCTTGAGAGATCCAGAAACCTCACAGGTCTTGAACAGTTTGGGTTTATAATTTTGGCTTTTACAGCCACAGGGAAAATCCTGTGTGTGCTGAAATGGGCATTGATATTATGCTGATATATGTGTAAAAAGATGCTAAATGATACATATTGTCTATTAACTAATATAAAATTGGAATGAAGCCTTAATGTTTAAGTCCCAAAATTCACCCTTTATGCATGCTTTATGCAGTTTAACACAATACAACTATGGCCATTTCCACACTAGACTGTTATTGTGCTATTTATCCAACTTTCAACATTCTGGCGCTCCCATAACTGCGAACCCTTGGATTCCATAGAATGTTGAAAGTGGGATAATAGCACTATAACAGTCTAGTGCAGAAATAGCCTATGTCTTTAAAAAAGTTAGTTCTGTTCCAGAAAAATCCCACTTCACAGACAATTTTAAATATCCCCAAAAGTATGGATATAGGAAGTTCAGCTGTGTGCTGTAAGTTAAGGTGTACAGTTTTAAATTCCTTTTTGTCATCACATGAGAACTCAAGCTTAAAATTCATTTTTTCACTATGCTTGGCCATATCCTTGAGAAGAAAATCATAATTCACTCCAGAGAAAAAAGAGACTGTTTTCATACTTTGCTTCTCTACCACACAGTCAAGGTAGGCCTCCCAGACACTGATGTTTGGTGTACTTTCAGCCAGGCTGATTAAAGAACCTCATAAACTTTATCTCCTTGTGCTAGAGAAGCTGTAGAGCTTGTAAAACATGAACAGAGTTACAAGAGAACAACAAAAGCTTCTTTCTCCAACATAAAAGTGTGATGGAAATCTCAGTGAATTCAACAGTATTATCAATCATTAGCAAAGGTAGATGGATGTGAGAATGCAAAGCAAATATTCAAAATCTGACCATTTTTGAAATCACTTTGTTCAAACATTTTGAGTTTAAAAGCCTCCATGAGAGTCAGATGCAGGTCATTTTAGTCAATAGGTAATCAATTTTCCCCCCTCAATAGCATAAATCAATCAATGAATCAATCGATTCAGCTAGGTAGGTATGTGCGCTTCGCTTTTCATGGCAAAAAGACTTCAGTAAATAGTTCCCTATAATAATTAATATTTTACAATTTTTTATAAAAAAAACAAAGTTTTATGTGAAGAAAAGAGGACATTTAATTTATGAGGAAATATTCATCCATAAAGGCAGAATGGCATGAAGTCAGGGCTATACTTCTGACTCCAGCTCAGTCAAGATACACTACTGGATCCATCCACAGGCACCCACAATTTGGTGAGGACAGTCTCCATAGGAAAATCCTATACATGAACAGCTGCAGAAGAGGGGCAGGGGATACTGATCACATGAAGAGTTGTTCATGAGTTATGTATGCTTACAGTCCACATTATTCTGTGGGTATATGTGTGAGGGACCAACACTGACACTTCATACGTGGTAATTTATATGCAGAGAGGCTATGTCTGAACATTGTGTATGTATGGGGCTGAGTGTGTTGCACTTCCACAGTATGCTTATGTAAAGTGCAACCTGCAGACCTCAGAGCTATGGCTAGCAATACTGAGGAGAGTGAAGGCAACATCCAGTACAGCAGCGTTGTGACATTTTGCACACACAGTGGCTTGGACCATTTCCGCCCTATGCTATTATAGTGCTATTAGTCCACTTTCAACATCCAATGGAATCCTGGGGTTTGCAGTTTAGGGAGGGGTATTTAGAATTCTCAGCCAGATAGCTCTTTGGCCTCAGTAAACTAGAATAAACTAAACTAGTAAAACCCAGAATTCTGCAGGGTGTTGAAAGTGGAATAAAAGCACTATAACAGTGCAGTGCAGAAATGGCCTAAGTTTAGGCTCCAATGGCCAGGCCCCAATCCACCCCATTGTGGGGGTTGTGGCTAGGCCTGGATTAGGCTGGGGAGGGCCATAGCTAATGATTAGGCCCTGACCAGGACTTGTGTGGTGCTACTTAGGCTGAAGTCTGAGCAGTTAGGCCCCAATCAACTCTTAGGCCCTTTTCACACCTTACCTTGATAGCACAATGAACTAGAGCCCTCACAATATTGCCAATATCGCAAGAGGCCCAGTAGAGAGCCCCTTGCAGTCTGCACATGGTAGTGAAAGGGTTAACATATAAAAGTTGTTGCTTAGGTAGAAAAATAGATGAAAATAAGCTGGCAGATGTACCTTTATCTTATCTAGGCTCAGTTATGCAGTCTTGTTATGCTTAATACATGGGAAATTTTGGGAGTTAACACGACCTGGAAAGAATTCCTCCCTGATCTTCACTGGTACCAAATATATCACCTTGAAAGAGTTGAAACTGTAAACATGTTTTTCTGTATCTGACTGTATCTGGCTCTTAGATGTAATTGACTTCTGGAGAGGGTATAAATATCTGTTCAAATGTTGGCGCGAGGTTCTCAGTCTTTCGGAAGCTTACTTCCACTGAGACCCCGCACAGTTTCTAATAAACTTTCTGCTTTTGAATCTGATGGTCTTCATTCCTTGGTGAGCTACTTCAGTAGGGCATTCACGAGAGAGCACCAGTCCCTGTCCAGTGCCTTGTCCACATGTTGGCGTCCTGGGTCATGCCCAGGTCACGTCCTGTCCCTTCCCCACTGCCCCTGATTGGTCGGTGGTTTTTCTTCCTTTTTTTATTGTTTCGTCGACTATCGTGCTAACATTAGCACAATAGATCCTGCCAACAGGCTGTTTCATACTACGTTGGTAACGTGCTAATGTGTTAACGATAATGTCGGTTTTTTTAAAAAAACACAGTCAGCTGGACCCCAGGGGCTGCTGTCATCTCGAGTGTGAGTGGCGATGCAGCCCCAGGGTGACCTCTCACAGCGACATGTCATGCAGTGTTCCCTGCTGCGATGGGGGCAGCGGCTGGTCTGCTGCTGGGTGGAGTGTCCCCTGGGAGTTGCTGCATGAGAGACAGGCAGCAGGGACTGCTCACACCGCACCCACTCCTGGGTCCTTCTTGGAAGCACACCGGATGACGGCTCTGCAGGCCCTCTGGTTGCGCAAACGACTCGTGAAAGGGAGCTTATTTTTTTCAGGCGAAAATAAGAAAATGCGCTATCAGCACTATCCGTGGCCATGATAGCACCTGGTTCACCAGAACATCGTGTGGTATGGCGGCTCCTGAAGCGGGGAGGGAGCGTGCCTAATGCACTTTAAAAATGACATGTGAAAAGGGCCTTAGAAAGGAATATTACTAGTGCATTTACACCCCAATCAGGACTGATAAAGGGTTTGTAAGGCTAGTCCACTTAGACCTGGTGCAACTAGACCTCATCAGGTCTGAGGAAGTATTGGTTGGAAAGGGCTGGAGTAGTTATCCACCAATTGAGCCTAAAGGAAGGTATGTTGGTCCAGCAGGAGGGATTTGCCCTAACTGGGCCTAGGAGAGTAGTTGCTACAGGGTAAGTCCTACTTGGACGTCCAAAGTCACCTAGTCAAGCCTTTGTTAGGCCTAGCATGGCTATAAGCATCCAGTTAAGTGTGGTTTAGGCCCTGATTAGGGTCAAAGGCCTTTGGTTATGCCCTTTTTAGGTCTGGAGGTCACATAATGTCATGTTAGATTTGTAGACCCTGGTTAGACCCCAGTTAATCCTGTACACCTGGATTAGGCATTGATAAGCCCATAGTCCCTGGTTTGGGCCTCCAGATCCCAATCATGTGGAGGTTGAACTGTTGGGTGCCTGGTAGGCCTTTATTGGTTTCTTGGGGTGAGATTATTGGACTAGGATTATAGTCCTTTAGCAGTATGCAGGAAAATTGGAGTCTTCCACAGACCACTATGGGTCTGAAGAAAGAAGGTGAGGATCCAAGGGTAAGGGTTCCACTAAGAAGAAGCAGCTTCTGATGGGGCTAAGCAGATATATGTCCCTTATCCATGGAAGGTAGTGTGGTAAGAGAAATTCAGTGAAACAACTATGACAACCAATTGGTGAATGAAAGGACTCTGGATCTGCCTCTTTAGGTCATGGGGAAGGAGACTTTCCTTTATGTTGGCCTCTAGAGTGTTGAGCCTTCACTCTAAGTCATGCAGCGACCCAGAAAGAAACTCAGTTTTTGGGTTCTCCTCAGGGTTCATGTGTTTTATCCAGGGGAAGCTGGTGAGGAGGTCTGGAGAGTTCACCTGCCTCAGCTGCTTTTGCACATTCCAATGGTTAAAGTTTAAATAGGTTAATATTTAAAATAAAGTGGCTGGCCCATCTTCAACAAAGTTCTTGTGTCTGGTCTCTTTATTTCTATGGTTGGTCAACAAAACTGTGCAGTTTTCAAGAACTTTTCACAGGGAGAAGAAGCATTCTGATTGCATTTTAGGACAAAGCCTGCAAATTTCCCATATTTAGAACAAACCTATCAGGTCTGGTAGCTCACCATTCTGGCCTGTTTCACTTTGACATCCTTCTAGGACTATTGGAAGCTATCCAAATGATTAATGGTAGCAATAAACTACAGATAGTCTATGTTGTCTTGATAAGTCATGTATCAGACAAGCCTTAGCTACTAAAATCTAAGAGACTATGTTATACAGTTATCGTTTATTAACCCTGGCAAACTATGGAAACATGATCTGAAACTGTATAGCAGGGCATGTAGGATATTAACTGACCTCTGTTTTTTCTTAAAAGCAGGAATGAGCAAAGTGTGATCTTTCAGAAGTTGTTGGAAAGCAATTCACTCATCATCACAGGATATTCTGATTAGGGCTGATAAGAGTTGTAATTCAAAACAAACAAACAAACAAACAAACAACTTGAGGGTTACCCATTCTTCATCACTGCTACAGTGAAAAGAACCAATGGGAAAAGAAGACTCCATTTGTCCTGCGATGCTGAAATAGGAAAGGAGGGAGGGATTTCCTTTTCATATAAATTTGTCCTCACATTTCTCTTCATCAGTTCATTGGGATGAGATGATGTAAACTTGACAGTGATGAGATTATAGGACATAGAAAAATGATATAATGCTATGGATACCACAGACTGGTGATTAGGAAAAGAACTCCTGCAGTTAGTCAGGCATGGAGAAAAAAAATCATGTTTTCCAGATATCTAGAAAATGGCTTAGCTATCTCTTAGCTCAGTTCCAAAAGTGTTGTGACCCAGTGTCTTTGGGAGAGCAACATTATCTTGTCCAGGCACTCACACCATGAGCTTTCAAATCATCTCTCACCTATGAGCCACCTGAAACTTAGTTAGCGCTCCAGACAGGGCAGGTTACTGGAAGAAGTGAGAAAGGAAAATCCATCTCCTGTTGCTCCTGCCATGCAGTTATTAACCCAGTGACAGTCATCAGAGAAAAATGGGGAGAGGAAGCAAATGCTTCCCTTTTCTTTGTGGCTTGAGTTGTGACAAAACTAACAGTATGACAGTATGATGGAGACGATTTCTATATTTTGGCCACGGTGGCTGTCTATACCTTCTAACAGAATTCTGATACATCTAACAGAAAACTGTATGCCCCAAGTCTTCTGTTCAATCTATCAAAGACACAAATAGCACATCACCTGTAATTATTCATAAGGAATTTACTTTTGGCAACTGAGAGTTCATTCTGTTCCTGAAATATGTACAATCTCCCAGTGGTGCTAAATGTATAACACTAGTGTCATCCACACATTCTAGTTCCTCTCTAATCTCCTGGCTATAGTTTGGGGTGACAGAAATATCCAGTTAGTTACTTGTACATGCCCAAAGATCGACCCAGATTTTATTGAGTGCTATTCAGTAATGTCATAAACATATGTCATTACAGAAGCTAGATGTTGAGCAGGTGCTGATGATTACTCCTTTGAAATATGAAATCAATTGCCCACACTTGCTCCTTATTTTCTTGGGAACCTTCCAGATATTAGTGAATATCCACAGCATGAAATTGGTCCCACATTATGCCAACTGGCAAGCAAGCTCCACTTTGGAGAAGTTCCTTATTGGGTCTGTATGAAGTTATTTCATCTGACACACATGTCAGTGAGTGTGTGGGGAATCACCATCACAGTGGAACAATGTGGCAGATCAAAGTCATGATCATCCCATGCCAAAATGAATTACAGCCTTGTCAAATGCATGTTTCCTTAAAAGTAACTTAACATAGGTCAGTGGAACTTAATGCCAAGTAAATTTGAAGGCATCTTTAAAGTATGTTCCCACTCATTGACATCACCCCACCCAGTCTGTCCATGTTTCTGTTCATTGTTATAGTTTCATAATAATATTTATACCTCCACTTGCTTCTTTTTTCCCCCAAATATGTGAACACTTGCATATTTGCTTTTTAAATTGTACACGTTACCGCAACAGATTTCTTTCCCACAGACTAAAGCATACTTAAGTGATGTTTGTACACTTCTCACGTATGTGTTTACTTTTTCCCTAACATAGACACGACCATTCATAAGTGTGGGGATTCCAGATTTCAATTCTATCTGCTACGTGGGACTCCCATATCCTCCAACATTCCACTCATGAAAACTGGGACATATGGCCAAGCAACATCAGAGTGTGGCCAAGATGACAAAAATTATAAATGAGGAAGAATACACAAAAATAGGAGAAGCTGCAGCAGTTTATTTATGTCCAAGCCAACTGGTAAAGGCTCTCTTCTCTTTCTTGCTGAGTTAACTGATTGAAAACTACTTTTGAGCTTTGAACTCAGTCTGCATCAACAAAAGTAAGTGGAAAACAAAGGGGAAAATTAGGAGAAGGAGAAAAACTAGGATATTTTAGAATCAATTAAAAATGCGGAATGACAAAAGGATTAATCAGAACCATTCTTGCCCACTTAGGACAGCTGGAGGGTATAAAATTGAGAAGTGCAGCCAAAGACCAGCCTGCCAAACCTTACACTAAAATCAGCTCTTCACAAATCCCTGCTCCCAAGGGAATGTGTACAAAATTTAAGCAAAGATGAGTCAAAGTGAACACTGTACAAAAGGCTTAAGAGTTTATACAGAAATATATGTGTGTGTGTGTGTGTGTGTGTGTATGTATGTGTATGTATGTGTGTGTGTATGTGTATATATATATATATACACCAAAGAATTAGATAAGCCCAGAGTTTGAAGAGAAGTAGAGGATCAGGATGATGTTTTGGATCAAGACTCGGTTAAAGACAAGGAAAATAGTTCAGAAGGAGGAGAAAAAAATAAGAGGCGCAGCAGGTGTGGACTTTTCTAAAATTCCAGACTGATATGGATTTGAGATGCATTGTGTGGAATTTAAGGAGAATATATACCCCTCAAAAAACAAAAATGTTTTCACTATTTGAATAAATTGAACCAAGATGTAGTTAATTTGCAGGAGATACATGTTAGAAGGAAAGGCATTAAGCATCTGCATTATCCCGAACTGGGTAGGAATTTATTTCTGTGACACATAAGAAGTAAAATTGACCTGTTGTTTATGTGAAAACAAATTTAACACACACACACACACAAAGATTTTTGAAAACCATGATGGTAGGTATATGAGGGTTCACACTGAATGCTGTGGAACTAAAATTCTAGTGATAAAGGTTTATGCCCCCACAGAATATGAGGCTATTTTTTTATGAAAAAATAATGGATAAATTGTTGAGCTATTAATATGAGAACTGGCTACTTTGGGGAGACTGGAATAGCATGAGTTCTCCTCAGATTATTAGAACGTCTTAAACAAGGGAAACTCCCCTCCTTTTTTCTTTTTCTTTTTTTAGTTAATGGACAGTTTGGGGTTTGTAGATGCTTGGTGATTTAAATATGGGTGTTAAAATGTGGAGATCTGGGCCAAGACAGGACTGTGACAATCAGGTCTGCTTTGAATTCTTAGAGAAGCAGCACCATTCTACATTTTTGCCACCCACTGGCTGCCTCTCCACATTTATATCTCTCTATGGCTTTCCCTCAATCCACACCCTTGTAAATATAGCACAAAGCATGTTTGAGTGTATCCCAGGGACTATCTTACTGGTGGTAGCGTGTGTAACTGATCCAGATTAAAGAGGCACTTTATGGAGACTGCTCTTTCCAAAAATATAACTAAATCGTTATTGAACAAGGAAGAGGTAGTTGGCAAATTCAAGATTAGCAAACAGCAAAATGCTTGTATCTCTAACCCAACAAACAGTTCCCCGACTCTTTCACTCTCTTTCATACTCCTCCCTTTCTCTCATTAAACTCTGAGATGCATCTCTCTCTCTTTTCCCCCCAAACTCTGTTTTTCTGTTAGGCTGACTCCCCCACCTAGCCCCTCGGGGTAGCCTGGGTTCCATAGTCAACAACCAATCAATGTAATCCTCTTGGTTGCTAGGATGGCTCTGTTGCTATGCCCCCCAGGGTTCATCGTAAAGGGGATGCTAAAGATGATACCTTTTTTTTTTTCCAAAGAGAAATAGAGAATTTTTTGATAATTTACATGGCTTTGATTTCAAAGATACTAGTCAATCATGTTTTAAAAAGGGATACTTTCCCCAGGACTTTTTCTGATCATAACTCTGTGATTCTAGTTTTTTTTTGGGGGGGGGAGGTATTGTAAAGTAGACATTGAATGAATCTCTTCTTCAGGAAGAAAACACTTTAAGAGAATGTAGGAAAGTGGCAAAATATTTTAAAGATAACTTGGATAAAGACAGAAACATCAGAAGGGTATGAGATGAAAGATTTTTTTAATGAGAGGATGTTTCATAGGATAGAACATGGAATTAAAAAGGAAGAGATAAGATACGCAGGTACTTTAGGAAGAGAAAAAAATGAAGATGAGTTAAAGAAGTCCCACACAAACAAGGTGGTGAATAGTCAAATTAAGATTTTACAGAGACAGCTATCAATGTTGACTGTGAGATTTAAAAAAAAATACATAAGCTTTTGAATTTGCTCACAAGCCTGGGAGATTGTTGGCATACAAACTGAGAAAAAGAGAAAAAATATTTTTTAAAGATACGAAAACTAAAGAGATAGTAAGTGACAGTTTACACACATGAGTCTTTCATCATAATTATACACCACTATATTAAAAACAGCAATTTTCACTGTCAAAGGTAAATGAATATTTAGATGAACAAAATCAGATATTTCAGACTTGGAAAAAACAGTTGATAAATGCACCTATAATTGTGGGTGAGATTTTTGAAGCCATTAAGAAGGTTAAGGTATGCAAAGCAATGGGGCCAGATGGCTTATTGGCCAGTTACTATAAATGTTTTAAAGAACAGCTTTTTTTTTTTTAACCTTTACGGAAATTTATGGAAATCAATTCTGTGCACATGAAAGATACTTAAGTTAGGGAAAGAAGCAACAATATTTCTAATTCTGCAAGGTTAGGATTTGACAGTGACAAAGAATTATCGGCTAATTTAATTATTGAATAAGGATTGTAAGATTTTTGCAATGGTTTTGGCAAAAAGACTGAAAAAGATAAGACATAATTCATAGAGATCAGTCTCAATTTTTGCTAAAAAGTAAGTTACATAATAACACTAGATATATCTTAGATATCTTAAAATACTCTGAATAGTGCAATAAGATGCAAGTGGTGTTTATAATTCTAGATGATGAAAATGCTTTTAATAACTTGAATTGGGACTTTCTCTAGAGTTTGAGAAGATGAACTTTAGTGATAATTTCACTACATGGATAATGGCAATTTATGACATATAAAATGCATAAATTTTAGTTAATGATGATTTGAGCAAACCATGTGATAGGCAAAAGAGAACAAGACAAGGGTGTCCACTCTACTTTTTATTATTCATTCTAGCCCTTGAATCCCTGAATAAGGCAAAAAGAGGGCAAGGAAAAAAATTAAGGGAATAAGAAACAAAAAGTAAGTATATAAGTTAAAAACATTAGTAGATGACTTGATTATTGTGCTAGAAAATCCTTTGAACAGTATAGAAGTACTCTTGGAGATTTCAAAAAAAAAGGTTGGAGAAGTACCAGGATTTAAGACAAACAAACAGAAGGCAATGATGATAACTAAATGCATGAGAAAAGAGGACCAAATAAAACTGATTCATAAGTCAGGTTTTAACATTTAGCGAAAAAGTGAAATATTTATTTATCACTGTGACAAACATGAATTGTATGTTATTGAAGAAAAAATGTGTTAAGACATGGAATTATATATTATGAGGGGATCTAAAAAGATGGATAAAACCTAAACTATAATTATCGGGGAGAATTTATCTGATAAAAATGAGTGTTTTGCTGAGAATGCTGTTCGTGTTCCAGTCAATACCAATTTTGACTATTGATGTGCTTTTAAACAATGGCAGAGGGATCTGTTGAAAATTAATTGGCAAAGGAAGAAACCAAAAGTCAAATACACAGTTTTACAAAATGTAAAAAAACCCAGGGGACTGGGGCTACCAGACGTGAAACTGTATTTTTCTGCATGTTATTTGGACTAATTGAAACACTGGATTGTGTTGACAAACAAGAGATTGTTGCATTTAGAGGGGCATGAACTCAGGTTTGGGTGGCACATTTATTTACAGTATGATGAAGCTAAAGCAAATGCCGATTTTAATCATCCCTTTGTGAGACATAAAGTTTTGTGAGATGTAATACAGTAGCCTCTCCACATTTGTGAGGATTAGGGACATAGAACCATCACAAAAGTGGAAAAAATCACAAATAACTCCCACCCCTGCAATTCCCCTCCACAGCTACCCTTCCTATTCCCTTGTCTCTAGCCCCAGCGTTGGGGGACTGGGGAGGAAAAAACACAGTAAAGGGCTAAAAGATACTTTCCCCTCAAAGGGAGAAGAGCACACTTCTTCTCTTTTAGTTACTTCTGATGGCCATCTTGAAAAGGGAGGGGTAGGAGCAAAGAGAGCACTTAACCAATCAGCAGCCATTACACAGCAGTAAATGCAGCCACATGGGAGAGAGAAGAGGCATCCAGCAGTGGAAGGGGGTGTGTTGATCATCCAAAAAGTTTTTAAAAGTCAGTTTTAAACACAAGCCTCATAAATCTGGGATAAGGAATGCAAGGAATGGGAAGAGGAGAATGGGATGGATATAAACACTTGCCTCATGAATAATCAAATTTGAGAAGGTCAAACCAGTGATTGCAGAGGGAGAACTGAAGATATAAACCATGATTATACCTTAAAGTGCCTTTGTTTTTGTCACAGTAAGCTTTTTATAGGAAGCAGAAAACAGTGAAGAAAATGTAGAAAAAAGTAAAGGAAAAGTAGGTAACATAGATCTTTTAGAATGTGATCAAGAACAATACAGAATTTAGTCAAATGACTAATTATTGTCAGGGCATTCAGTTTTCCATGATTCTCTTATAGGCAAATAATAGAAAATTTAGAATGGATTGTAAAAAAAACTGTATGGTCTTAAGTTGAGCAAATCAGAATTTGAGAAGATGTTCTGCTCAGATGATGAGAATTTGATCAGAAAATGTTCGACATAATACACAGTCGAACAACGAGAGAGTATGTGATCAAAGAGGATGAAAATTTCGTTATGTTGTGATCTTAAAGAGAACTTTTATATTATATGTATCATTGGTATTTGACGCCAGAAAAAATGGTCAAAACACATAAAGATGTTTCAAACGTGTGTTGGAAATGTGAGTAGCTGGTGGGAACATTTTTTATCATATATGGTGGAATTGTGGAATAGCATAAAAAATTCTGGAACCAAATAAATTGTACTGTGCAAAAAATGTTCCATTGAATCTTGAATTATAATTGCTGGAAATGGTGGAATATCAATTGAAGAAGTAATACGGAAAATGATTGGGATATATGACCACTGCAGCAAGCCTGCTATAGCTTAACTGTAGGTATTGACAATAATTATATTTTGAAAAAGTAAACAGTAGAAGTATATGAAGGGTTATTTAGAATTGGAGAGGTTATTTCATATTGTTATATATAATTATAATTAAGAAAGTTGGAAGTCAAAAGTAATTTTTCTGTTATTCTTTATTATTCTTGTTTTCTTCTTTACTATTTTTCCTTTTTCTTGATTCTTTTTTTCTTGTTTGTTTATAACTTTTTTTTAAATTGTAGTGTAAAATGTTTAATAGGCTTTAAAAAAAAAAAAACTTTATGGTGACACAAGACTGTTCATTGTTTTTGCTGCCAGCAGTCTAAGATGGCTTTTCCCCAGGATGTACACAAAACAAGACAAATACTCCAGCTTTCACCGTGTTTTGGGAAAACTGGATTTTTGGCTCTTTTCCCATGCATTGTACTATCAGATTCTCCACTCCATGCCTTCATTTATCCTTGTTCCAATGAAATTGTTACTATTTATTTCACAATACTCATTCTCTTTCACTTTCTAACATTTGAACTGTGGTTTGTTTTACTGCTTTACAGTTTTAGCATTATGTTTTTTGCTTGCCGCTTTCTTGAAGATGTGACCTCAGGCTATCACAGATCCCATAGCAAGTGCTACAGTGAAGACAAAAGATAAAGAGATTGTGACATATCGTAGTAAATCAATACAAGTCATTTGTGAGCGAAGACAATCATCACTATCATTTTTCTAAATGGGTAAATACATTCAAATAGTTTTGTAAAGAGTGTGTCACTTAAGCAAATGCTTTCAACAGATGATAATTTAGAAAACTGCTGCTGAGTTTTCACCAAACCCACACAGTGTCTTGTAAAAGATTCCTGAAAAGTTAAAAACAACAACAACAGAAAGGTAAAGCTGACTAGCAAGAGAGTGGTAGCACTGTCTCTTTCAGACACACTAAAACTCTGCCTTGTTGTGGAGAGACATTCATCTTTTCATTTCAAGTAGATTCCTGCTTTGTTAAGGAGTTGGACATAATGACCCTCAGGGGACTTTCAGCTTTTTATGATTTGATGATTTAGAAGCAATCTATATTTTCTGATAGTCTATAGACATGACAATGTGTTCATAATACTAATATAAAGACTTCTGACTGACCTTTTTGTGCCCTACCTTTCAAGAGTTTTCTGAAACTGGTGTAAAAACATATGCCAAGTCTTTTAGTGCTGACAATATATTTTTCTTTCTTTCTTTCTTTCTTTCTTTCTTTCTTTCTTTCTTGCCTGCACTGAACTAAGGCATTTTTGAAGCATGTATTTTGACTCCTGTTGAAATTGTCAGTTTGTGTATAAAACATCACTGAGGAATTTAATCTCCTTTCAAATTAAATGGCTAATTTACAAGAATCATGGTGTTATATGAACCTTGGAAAGATAATCAATCTTGAAAGTGGATGTTTCAACAAGTTTGTATCACATAATTTACCTCCCCCCTCCACCATCATCTCTTCCTGGATTTTCCCTCTCGTCATCTTGTCGTGCTTCCTTCTTACACTTTCTATAGAGAAATGTTTTCTAACAACAGCTCTATCATAATTAAAGATGAAGAATTATATTTTTTTTCTGAATTCCTATCTTCAGTCTATTTTTTTCACAAATAATAGATATTTTAACTGATATTTTACCATGCATGAATATTTTCAACATCTGTGATTGATAAAGTCTATATTAATTAGATGCTTTTTTCCAATTGATCAATTCAGGATTTCAGTTAAGGCTATTAAGAATCAATACTTATTGAGGGAGGGAGGAAGAAGATGGCGACGTGTATGGTCGCTCCGTGAAAGTCTCTCTCGGAGCGATCTGCCCAGCGGGTGTAATGGCGAGGAAACAAGCTGCCTGAGTTCGCCTATATGGTTGGTGAACGAGAGGATCGCGATCTCGGTGTTCCGGAGTCGTGGAATTTGAAAGATCTCTAAGTTTGAAGGAAGGCGAATGGACACCGGCGTTGGAAAATAAGGGAGAGGGAGGAAGAACCGGCGAGGTTTGCTGACAGACTTCGGAGAAAGAACACACTTTGCGAAGAACCAAGTCCTGCTGTGGTTGCCTAAAAGGCTTTTACGTCACAGATCTTGCTTTAAGAGTAGCGACTCCTTCCTTTTTTTCTTTTTTTGTCCTTTTTTTTTTTTCGTCGTCTTTTCGTTATATTTTTATTTTTTCTGCTTAACCCCCATCGGAGTTTGGGAAGTTTCATAGACTTTTCATAGAATATTTTGGTTTTTCGTATTTAGGATCCGTGCATTACAGCCAACGGTATAATTTAATTTTAAATATTTTGACGGTGGAGATATGAGAGATACGAGTTTGTTTGGACTGTCGATCTGGGACTGCACAAGTTTGGCCGGAGTGACCAGTGTGGAGACCTGACTGGCAGCACAGTGGTCGGGAGCCTCAAAGGGATATGGCGACATTCGGGATTTGAGGCTTGAAGCGGAACGCTAACTAACCGGGACTGTGATAGTTGGATTAATCTGGATTTAACAGTGACTACATCAGTTAATGTTTTTCTTTTCTTTTCTTTTTTCATTTTTTCGTGGAATCCTCTTGAGGGGAGCTGGTCAGCTGAAGACGATTTGATGTTGGTTCGATATTGGTTTTGCTTTCAGCTTTTTCTCAAGACTGACTGTCTTTATTGACTTCACTTTAAATTGCGCAAGTGAGAAGGAAAAACGAAAAAGGGGGGAGAAAGTGGACGTGGGTGAAATAGATGAAGACAGAAGGAAGTTGAAAGGGAAGAAAATTGTTTGTTTGGACTGGAGTTGTGAACTTACTTCACACAGACAGACAGACAGACGGCTTGTGATTTTGTATTACTGCCTTCTTACCAGCTTGACTAAAGAACTATAACCCGAGCTTTCGATTTTTTCAGACGTGTACCTACTGGAATCTAAGTTGGGAGCTCGAGGTTTGGATTTAGAGTACGGTTCGGGGGTTCTTTTTCTCCCCGTTATTTGTATTTTTCTGGTTTTGTTTTGTTTTTTTCGGGGTTTTGTTTATAAAACTGTCATAAAATAGTTAAGATGCTTTGATCTAAGTTATAAGAGGGTGGGGGATAGTATAAGAGCATTTGCAATTTTACTTGTACTTTTCCTAGTGTGAATGGTAACTTGCAACAGTAACTGTATCAAGAGCTCAACATTTAACTGTTGAGGATACTTAGTTTCAGCTGCTTGGTGGTGGAGGAGGGAAGAGCTATCAAGGACAAAGATAAGGAGAAAGTCATTCCAAGTACAAATGTGATTTGGTTTGGTTTGTATTAACCCAGTAAGTGCTGTTCTGTTCTTTTTGTTTTTGTGGCTTGGTATGTGATATATTGGCATTTCCAATAGCAAGACAGTCAGTCACTAAGCAGTTTTTTCACATATATAGATAGCTTTTAGTTCATAGATAGAGTGATTATTATATAGTTAATATTTATTAATTCCATTTACTCCAGGCTTTCCTGCTTAACTCCTCTTGACCTTACGATCTGGCCATGCTGGCCTAGCCTAGGTGTACAGCCAAAGTCCTGCTTGTCACCTGTTTCCCAGCCATAAGTATTCCATCTTTATAATATTTCATGCCAGCTTATGATCTTTCTTGCCAATCATGTTATGCCACATAATAGGGGGTAAACTTTGGTGACACATGGATCCAGAACTTCAATTTGAATAAAGCTTATGCCATTTGGAGGTTCTTAGCTCCAAATGTGAGAATAACTGAGGAAAGATGAAATAAGAGGTATATAAAAATTTTTAGAGTGCAGGGAAAGTAGACAGAGAAAAATCTGTTCTGTTTTTTCCAAATGCTAGAGCTTGTCATGATCCAGTGACACTGATAGGTGGTTCATTAAGAACAGGTGGTGGTGGGGAACACAACACATAATTACACATGACACAAAATTAAATGATAGAATTTACTTCCTCAAAATCAGGTGATGGATACAAACTTTTAAAGCAGATCAGGAAAAAAAAACAATAGAGGATAAAACTATCAATATCTACAGGTCATCATGTTTATATTTTTACCTAAGATCTGAAGTAGCATTCCTCTGAATACCGACAACCAGACAACAGAATGCTATTGTTTTCATGTCCTACTTGACAATTGCACATGGACATCTGGTGGGAATCTGGATGTTGAACTAGGCAGGAATACAATTTGATCCAGTAGTGTTCTCATGTTTTTACATACAAATTGTGGTTCAGTAACTTCAAGATAGTATAATAATTGACTAAGCTTAATCCTAGCTTCAGATCTTTGTGGATCCTTTTTCAAGTTCCATATTTTTGAAAGGTGTGGACTGTATTCAGGAGATAATAGAAAATTATATTATTCACTCAAGATTTCTACTTATATCATTTTAATAGGAAATAATAAGTCTGTCTAATAAGAAAAAAAGTCTTATTGAGGATTAGATTTTCATTAAATCATGTTCACACCCAAAAGGAGAGTTCATATTGAAATTGAAGATGTCACTCTCCACTCATCTTGGATGGAATTATTTCATTACTTATCCTTTTGTACTTTGAGTCTATTTATTTCTACTGAACAATGCTTAGAAGATGAAACAAAAACATCATATTGAAGGATCTTGTCAAATCATTGCTAAAGCAGCCAGGATTGTGAACAATAGTTCTCTGTTAAAAGCTACCCTCACTAACAACAAATGGCTTTATAGATTTATCTGTAGCTGACTTTGAAATTGAAATAAAACAGGCATTTCAGAAGAATTACTTGGCACACAATGTCAGATGTCTGAGATAAGATATTAGTAAGTTAGCAAAGTTTCCTGTACATGAGAGAGAGAGAGAGAGAGAGAGAGAGAGAGAGAGAGAGAGAGAGAGAGAGAATCATGACAATGTTCTGAAAGTGGCAAATGCTGAATGCCAGCATTTCTTAAAATCATGACGTTATTATAATCAGTGATAAGAAATAATGTTTGTGGAATACTGGATACTGATTGGATGAAAAGTATAATATGAAGTGAGTTATTGAAATTGATAGTATACTTGAAACAAAAAATTCACATACAGTTTCTGCAATGACAATATCAAACCTGTCCCTGTCTGCTTTGGTCAGGTTAGAACAAATGTCTACCATGATCACTGAATTACTTTTCCACAGCATAACTTAATATTGGATAGTTCTATGTTCATCACAGCAATGTTATTTCTGAGTTGGAATCAGTATTAAAATCCTGTTTTCTGCAGGCCTCCGACATCAGTTTAGCACCACCATTGAAACTGATGTGTCTTCCACAGCAGCGTCCCTGGCCATTCCCCATCCCTACCTTTCCCTGCCCTGACCCCAACCCAAAGCTCCTTATTGGTCTTCTTCTTCTTCTGGCAGAAGCCTAGCATGGTAGACTGGGTTAACTGGATCATGGTAGCATCCTGAAAGGAGCTACATCAACAGATCCCCCCCCCACACACACACAGCCGGCGACACTAGAAAAGATGGTGATTGCCATCAGTACTTGCTGCATTTGTGCCACTGCAGTTCTGTCATCCTCACCATTGTTTTGCCTTGCAATAGACCTGGAGCATGTACAGAAGCTTGACATACTAGTTACATGGCTGTGTATGAGAAACATCTGTGCTGTTCAGGCCTAGTTAGAGACAGCACAGCAGCAATGGTGAACGAGGCAAGCCATCTTGGTGGTCATCAGCAGCAACAAGTAAATAGCCAGCAGCATCACTGCTGCTGTTTCTCTTTTCTAGCGAGGCCACCTGGTGCCCACATATGCTGGCTGGCCAGCTATATTGTGTGATTGTGCTAATGGTAATAAAGGGACTCTAAAAATATTTAAATTCAAGGGGGACATGCAAAGTTATCATGTGGCAGCAGTGGGTATTGAACTTACCATGCCATGTGCTTCTTGGTCCCCTTCTCCTTCAGTGTTCAGCACTGATGCAACAGAAGTAGCCAGCTGACTCCTGGCAGAGATTTCCCTAGGAGTCACTGAGGGAGAAACAGGCTGGAAATGCCCACAGCCCACCCACTGCTAGAATGGCAACAAGACGAAGCCACCATGGAAGAACCACACTTGCCCAGCAGGTGCAATTGTCGCATGAAAGGGAAGTCAATTACGGTTTCTCCCCATCAATGGAAAAGAAGAGATCAGGCACATTTGGGGACAGGATAGCAGCTGGCTAGCAATGATGTCATGTGGTAAGACAGCTCCTAGAGTGGGAGCAAGGCATGACTCAGGTGGGTTGATGACATCATGCAGAAAGGATCAGAGTTTTCTTTCCACCAGGTGTTGGTTTGGTTTATTCTGACAGGGATAGAACAGAGGATTGCCAGGCAATTTTGTTGTTCTTTGTTTTTTGTTCTCATTTGACTTTTAATTTCTGGGAATTTTGTTCATTTGTTTTCCTCCATGGTGTTACTGCCATGGCTGGGCCACACTTAAGGTGACATAGATATCATTTTGATATCAATAATTTGGCTGTGTTCCACCACCTCTCTCCACGTGTTTGTGAGGCCCCCGGACATGCACAGAACTAGGCTTGGCCACTAAAAGCTGCAATATCCCATGTCACGATATGTAAAGGGTTAATCTGACATGATGCTGTGCTGTTTCTTCTGACCTTGCCCTTTAAGCACAAGATGTAGACTGAGATAAGGCTACGCAGCTGTATGTTAAATGTTTAAGTTGTAATTTATATGTTTGACTGAGGCACATGTAGAGTACCTAATAATGTACAGCTGTGTGGAGTGTATATAAGCTGTTTGGAAAGCACTCCCTCTGCTTGCTGTTCTCTCTCTCTCTTGTCTTCTTGCCATGCTGGTTTGTATGTTACTCTGTTGTTTTATTGTTTAACTTTATGACGGGCTTTGCTACATGCCTTAATTGTTATCTGCAATAAACCTATTTGTCTTTTCCTTATTGCAGTGTGAAGTGGCTGCTTTCTCCAGGTTGTAGTTTATGCCAAGAGGTTTTTTGGAGGTCCTTGTTTGCTTAAACAAATACCCCAGTTTTCAGGCTCATTAGGCAGACAGCCAACATCCCAACACAATACAGGCAGGCCAGAAATAGCCAGATTGCTGCTTTAGGAGACCTCTCTTCAAACACTCAATTATGTATGCACACTGCTTACAGAGAACTCCCTGCCCCAAGCAGGCAACTTGACAAGCTGGATACTCAATTGTCAAGCACTCCACGCATCTGCATACTGGCTACTCCTGTCAACACCAAGGCATGGCAGGCAGCCAAGAGCCAGCTAATAGGTCTTTTCCCAGATAAGGCTGACAGGCAATAAATCAAAGGGCTTTACTTCAGCAGTGGGTAGATAAGGCAGCAGTAAACTAAAGAGACTTTTGCAGCAAAGATATTCCCTGGCTGTTACGTCACAGCCAGGCAAAACAGCAAACAGAGTCCACGTACCACAGAGTTTGTTCCTCAGCCAGTCGGGCAGTGTTTCAGGAAGCAAGGCAAGGGTCCCCAATAGCCCAGCAGACACACCCAAAATGGACGGTTGTGAGCCGACAAAGACCCAAGGCTGAGTGAGTGCTTTTATTAAGCAGGCCCTCACCCAGGTGCTACCTCAGCCAGAGCTTGATTGATTGGTTTTTCCTATTTAAACACTCTGACCTTCTTAGAGCACTCTTTTGCTCCCGATGCTGCTGGTAAGTAGGCACCTGCTCTTGAATCTCTGGGTCGAAGGCAGCCCCTGGTTCCATTGCTGGGGCTACTGGGGCCAAGGGCTCTGTGTCCAGGGCAGCCTCTGGGGTGGGCTGTGCAGCAGGCTCCATGGCAGCCTCTGGGGTGGGCTGTGCTGGTGCAGCAGGCTCCATGACTTTGAAGTCCTCTGGTTCAGACTCAGAGCTTGAGTCCTGGAGTGCCAGGGTCCTGACATCTCCTTTGTTAATTCAGACTTAACTCAATCATGCTAAATTCTGACCCTTCCAAAGCTTTGTATCGCATCTGAAACTCTTTGTTTTCCCCAAGTACGGAATAGCCTACAGTTACATTTCTCCCTATAAAAACCCCTGATTCCGAGACCATCCTCGGATCGCTCCTGAGTTCCATCCCGTCTTACCGGCGCTCTGCTTGGCGAGCCTTCCCCTCGGTCATATTGGCTGAGGCTGCACAACTTCAGACCTTTGCAGTGATCTATCCGGGCTTCAGGACAGGTGTCGTATAACCCAATTCAACAATCCCTCTGAAAATTCCCTCTGTCCCATTCCAACCTTTATTTTCTATAGTTATATGTGTGAGTGTGTTGCATACACTGTCTGTATTTAATAAATATCACAATTATTCTTAAACTTTGTTGTGCTCCTTGGCTTGGCCTGACCCTGTAGACATTGGGTAAAAGATTCCACTGTGTTGCCCTGCTTCTCACATTGCTAACTTGTGCTCTTGCTAATTTCCCCACCTTTTGATATTTTGAGAGCACACTTTGGTGTCCCTCCCAGGACCCCCAGTAAACAGGGTAACAGTGTGTGGTGGCATGAGTGCAGTGAAGTAGATGTGTGTGAGTCTCTCTCTCTCTCTCTCTCTGTGTGTGTGTGTTTGAGACAGAGAGAAAGAGAGAGTGATATGCATGTGTCTTTAACATGTGTGAATGTTTGATGTGTCTGTGGCTTGGCTGTAGCTACAGACTGCACCGTTGCATTTGGTTGTTTTGGGGCAAGAAGTGATCAGTGTGTTTTGGGGATGGTAATCAGTGCAGTTTGGGAAGTCAGTTAGAATTGGGCTCACCCCCCCCCCATTTCCCTTTTAGGTGATTCTGTGGGTGCCCATTCTTGTTTAGCCCTCATTTAGTTTCCCATAGGGAGTTGATTTGAGTATTACCTTGCCTGGTTTATTTCCTTCAGTTTTGGCTCCAACTGCATATATATTTTGAGGCCTGTTGACTCTGCAACCATGTGTTTGATTTCAGCCCTATCGAGCATTTTAAGGTCTAAAACTAGAGACCTATTAGGCCTATATATTTGAGTCTGTTGAGACTTTTGAGACCTATTAGACCTATGTATTTGGAGATATCTGCAACTATAATATGATTTCCTGGTTGGCACATCAGGTCCAAAGTTGCCATTTGGAGGATCAGCTAGGGTTGAGGATGTTGCCACTGTGGCTTGGCAGAAGAACACTCTGGTAGATTGATGTGTTGCCTCTTCTGTTTGAGGAGTGCACTAGGCTTCCTCAACATGTTTCAGTCATTCACCTTGGTGAGAATGAGTTACGCTTGTTGAATAGCAAGGCCCTTATTTTACAGGGGTTGAGTAACTTTTGGCTTATGCAAGGTCATTGGCCTAGAGTTTCCCTCATTCTTTTTTATTTTGTTCTAGCAGGTATGGTGGGGGGAGGGTGATGCTTGACATATTGACCATGCCTGAAGGAGAGTAAGTAGGGAAGTCTATAATGCCCTGGAGAAGTATTGGACCACTTTTTCCTTCATCCACCAGAGTTTTCTATGGAACTGTATTGAACCAATGAGGTTCATTTGTTAGAAGATGGTAATATGTTGTTTCTGGACCAGCTGCAAATTGGGGTGAGGACCATGTTGAATGGCCTAGTAGGGGAAGGGACTAAGTAGATGCTTGCCCCTTATCTGTGTCAGGCAGTGTAGGGAGCATATGAGAGTTCTGTGTACATATTTGATTCCATTTTGTTGTACAATAGGTCTCTGAAACTTCCTCTTTAAGGTTCTGTTCCCCAAGAAGTGGGAAAGGAGGTTACCCCTGAGGTTAACCTGGGATTTGGGCACCTGGGATTCAGGTTCCTGGCCTCAGTTGGAACCCATCAGGCTGTTCTCCCTTCTTGCTGCATTTCCAGGCCAATGAAACTTAAATAGGTTATGTCAAATAAAGTGGCCTTTATTTAACTCCACCTTTCTGCTTCTCATCTTGTTATTTCATGGTTGGTCATTAAATATTTCATCAAAAGGGTTTTTGGAAAATGTGACAATAAACCTCTGATATCACCATAATGTGTGTATACCCTTTCTGAAGAAGTTCAAGTGGAACTAGCATTATAATTTTTTTCAGTGCCATATGAAGACTTTTTAATTTTGGCTAGCCATTTCAATTGAATTCAATTTGTTTAAGCTTCTTTTTGTATCAGTTTATTGTATGTTTTCCTTCTGTTGCATAGTGGTTCCTTTATTGTTTTCATAGTAAAGTAATTGTGTAACTTTAATTTTTCATTTGTCTTCTGTAGATTTTGGCATGGGAGTAGAGGACTATGAGTAAAGATTGCCTCCTGGATCAGATTTTTTTCTTCCTAAAACTGTGGCCTATCCATATGGAATTGGAAAACAAACCCAGGTAACAGCCTTCCTCTGATATTTACCTCAAGTATCTGACAGAAGGGTATCATAGGATAATTGCAGAGTGATTCCACCTCTTCCTGCCATAGGACTGGGCCTGGTTCTGCTTTGGAGTTCCATGTCACTTTGAGTACCTCCAAGTAATCAGATGTGATCAAGAGTCCTTTTTTCCACTCTTTGTGCAATGTCAAAAACCACAATTCAAGGTTTCCTTGGCTCTGGCAGAGGTTAGAGCCTAACTACAAAGTAAATCTTTTCTCAACCTGGACTCAACAGAAAGGTAGAAAACAATTGGCTCTGCTAAGTTCTCTGATCTCTTCCCAAGTTACATAAGGTTTTCTCTGAGTCTTTCAATTCAAACTCTTTATTTCCCCCATACCGTTGTTCACAAGACCATCTAGCTATACCTCTTTGTATATACCTGCCTATTCCAACTCCTCTTAGTCTATCTCAGGACATTTCCACATGATGGGTCTGTGCCATTTTGTGGATTGAAGCAGTCAGCTGTCATCTCATTCCCAAGCATTGTGCTCATGTTGTATGTGCAAAATGGAAAAAAATAAATTTTGTGTTTATGACTGCATGATGCTCTCATACTTACTGTCTTGTGGAAGGCCATAGAAGCACAATGGTGATGTTTCCTTCCATACTGCAGCATGGGAAAGTGCCTGGATGCACTGCAGAAGGAAGAGGTGAGGCCATCGTGCTCCCTTCCACAGGAAGATGGTCAAGTATAGGGACAAGTGTTCCTGTCGTGCTTCTTTTCCTGCCAGGACTGCTGCAGGACAATACATGAGGACTTCATAGTGTGAAAATGGCCTCAAACCTTCTGCTTACTTTCCTCATCCCTGCTCATTCATGTGTTTTTCCAGATCACTGAAGGTCTCTTCACCCTCATGGCTCCTCATTTGTCCTGTCTTTCCTCCATTTGTCCTGTCCCTGCCACCCATTAGAACCATCTATCCATCCAGCTAAACCCCCCCCCAACTCATTCTCATCTTTCATTCCCTCTGCTTCAAAACTAGCTACCTGTGACTCAGTATTTTTTTCTTCACCCTTCTCTCAAATTCATTTTTTTCTTCCCTTCCCCTCACCACATCTGCTCTTTCATTATTGCCACCTCTTCCTCCCCTCGAGCTGTGTGGTGCAGCTTCAGACTTTCCTTACACTTCTGAGCCTGACAACAGCTGAACATCTCTTCTGTTTGACTCCAGTTGCATCATTAGTCACATTGCTACTCAGAACTGTCCTCTGCATTCTCTTGCCTAGGAAAACTCTACGAAATCAATCATGCCACCATGAGTCAACATGTTTCTTGAAAGCAGATGCACATGCATGCATACGCAACACTATTGTTCATTATCATATGTTGACAGTGTGAATGGCATAACATAATTATGAAGAGTGTTAGACATAGTCTGTCTTGGAACTATCTCAAATCAGCTTCTTGAGATAATCGAAAGTTCTTTTATTATGATAGAAGAAGAAAAAAAGTTATTTTCTCCCCACCACCTCCACACTAGTCTCAGTTGTTGTTGCTTTTTAAACCTTTCCCATGTGCTATTAATTGTGTTATGTTTTTGCTTAAAGGCAAAAATGCTTTAGATCTGGGTAGCTTTAGCCTTCCTTTTTAATTGTACTGGGAACAAACTCCTAGCTGTTGCAGCCAGAACAACTTCATTGGTTTGTTGTTACTGTTGTTATTAGGAACTCTTTTTTCCTGTAGTAAAAAACACAGCCTATAATTAAAACAATTCCTTTTATTCTGTTGTGATATTAAATCATCCCAATAATACATTCAATATCAAGTCTTTATTCCATCCTCCTTGCTTTTATAATTGAACACATATATTATGATGAGTTTAGGTTAACTCTTACAGTCTTTTAATAGCCTTCTATTTACTATTTCTTTCATTCAATATCCCTAATCATTAGTACTTAGGTTCAACAGAAGGTCATGAGTTTTTGAACAGATGTGCATGTGAGGCTGTAATTAACAATTAGTTCTTTCTTTTCTGACAGAGTGGGCACATGCATTGAAAGGAAGTAAAAAGAATTCCAAACCTAACTTGATGTTTACAATTAGTGGTTTAGCATGGTGGCTAAGAAACTGAGCTATGAATGAAGAAATCCTGACAATGAGAATTTCCTATGTGACCTTAGACAGGTCTGCTCTCTCATCTGCAAAACAAGGGATAATAATACTGACTTATCCTCACAAAATAGTTGCCATTTTTCAGAGGCATTGTTTCTTTGAAGAATCATGGTTCCCTATATTTCAGTTCAACAATTATTTCCCTGATATCACTCCAGTTAACTTCCCAACAATGATTCAGAGGTTTGGCTCTGAAGTTCTCCCTATATTCACTAGAAAGATGCAGGGTTTGCAGAAAAGTCATTCCATTGTCTCTCATTTTAGTTCATTGGGAGGTTGTTGCTGCATTGACAAAAGAGCAGTAAATCTTCTCTAGATGTTGAAAGGACCTTTTCTGGATGCTGGGCCCTTTCCTCTCCAAAACTTGCATAACTTCCTTCAAAGTTAGACTTAGATCTGGAAATGACCTTCTCCGTCCCCATTGACATGGAAGCTATTGACTATCACTTCTTTTAGATAACAGGACATACTGCAGGCCTCTGGGTAGTTTCAGATTTCTGCCCCCATCAGCCATAGGCAATACTGCCAATGGTGAAAAAATGCTGGGAGGCACAGTCCAGAAATAGCTGGAGGACTGCAATTTGTCCATTCCTACTATGTTAGACTCACAGATTTCCATAATGATCTTCAAGTGCCTTCTAATAAACAGGGATAATGACAAGGACCTAGCAAACAAGAAGATACACAGGAATCTCCCCCTTGTCTTTGTGTTTCTTGATGACAACTGCATTTTCCCTAATGCTTGACCAAAGCCCCTCTTTAGAACTGCTTTCAGAGCCACTTCAGAACCATTTCCAGAGGTTCATTGTTTCTTTATTCTCTGGCCTCATTTCCCTTCGTCAGGTCTGCTGCTATCACCCCCTTGCTTAGGCTATTTTCTGCTGGACTAATTGCCTGAACAGGTCCTATTCACTTGGGAATAGGTTGGACATTTTCCCTCCAAAACATCTATACTTATAGGAAAGTTTTTCAACTTTCAGCTTTAATCAGTTACAAATGCAAGAATAGTGTATTTCCAAATGCTCATGTATTTATAAAATGAATACATCATTTTAATATTCACTACAGATTTCAATCTTTCTTTGCAAGGTTTATTTCAATAAGCTGTCAACCCTTGTGGAAAGTTCCTGCTTTTTATGCATTTGTATGTGTGTGTGCACATATGAATACATTCTTTTTGTTGTTTGGTTGTTATTATTGTTGTGAGCCTTCAAGTCATTTCTGACTTATGGTGACCCTGAGACAAACCTATCATAGGAGTTTGTTGGCAAGGAAGCAGCTTCTTATTGCCTTCCCCTAAGGATGAGGGAGTGTGACTTGTCCAAAGTTATTCAGTGGGCTTTCATGCTTTCCCAAAGTCCTAGTCCAATACTAAAAAAGCAATATGCTGTACTTGCTCTGCTGGCTTCTGATATTGACCTTCCCTTTTCTACTGAACCCTAGCTATCACAATGCAGTTCCAAAGGGTAATATTTACACACTAAACTATTGCAGAAAGTAATCCTAGTACTTGGATGTTTTAATGTGCAGCCTGACAGATGAAATTAACTATAACCTGCAAGTGCCTTCATTGTTGAAATGAAATCCCCTCCCCTTTCTTCTGTGTTAAGGCTCCAAAAGTTTTAAATTGAAGTGTTTCTTCCCCGCTTGGCAGAAAATGACTTTTTTTGTTTAACCTCAATCTGCAGTGTGACAGATTGCAATGAATCCAACACATTGGGATGTACAAAAAAGCATCTGTGTGTAATGAGAGAATAGGTTAGATGGTCTGCCCATACAGTAGAAACTAAGGATGGGAGAATTCTATATGATCCACAGTTTTAAACAAGGTAACCAAATTCATACTACTTGGAGTAAAATGTAGATTGCCACACATTCCTCCTTCCAGCTGCATATTTCTCAGAATTTTATGATGCAGTTTTAGCTCAAAAATTTTATCCTAGAGGAATATATTACACAAATGTGCATAAAAAGATGCATATGTTAAGGAAACTTGTTTTAAAAATTAAATCTCGGTATAATGTTCTTTGTGCATATGCAGGCTGCCACAGCAAGGAAACAGAACAAATTTAGGACTGATTTAATGTGACAGAGACTGTTTGTTTGCTGGTTTCTGATTGTGTGGTCTCCCTGAACACAAAGTCTAAGGAGGAGGGGCTAACTCACCAGGGGGAGGAGCTAGCAGCTGCTAGCCCTTATAATTGTTCCCAGGAGCCTCCAAGCTCATTTCCAGAGGAGAGAGCAGAAGGTGAGCTTTGTCTAAGAAGACATCCTTGACTTGGTGCTTTTACAGGCTCCCTTACCCAGACCACCTCCACAGCCTTTTCTGAGTGAAACACCTGAGCCCCAAGGAGACCCATTGGTGTATAACAAAATCTCTACATCTCCCTCTGCTACCTGCTATGGATATGGATCTTGTGTAGTGGCTGCATCTGGTGCTAATTCTCTGAATCACTCTATCTGTGTGTGGAAGAGTGTTGGCAATGTTATTTTCCACTCCAGACAAATAGAATTCTACAAACAATGCATTATATTGTGAACATTGTTGTGTGAAGACACCGGCTGTCTTCATGATGCTGGGTGACTTGGATGTGAGGGAATTAATTACCTGTACTATGGCCATGTTATCACACTAGAAATGAACAGAGGAATTAGCTAACTTGTCCACCCACATCCACACTGAAACCAGAATGGGGGGGGACTCTAGGAATGTTAGGTCCACTGTGAGTCCTGTTCTATACCAATCTTCTGGCAAGGTCTGGCCATGCCATCACCCCCCAAAATACACAGCATAATCTAGGGGACTGACTACATCAGATAAAATTTGAAGTGCATCTTTAAGTTTACATTCCTTCCACCAAAAGGAGACCCTGCTAAACTCTTTAAGGAAGTCAAGTCACATGCCTAAGTCATCCCTAATTCTCCTAGTTAAGTGAATCCTGTGGTGAGACCTGGATACTCCTCCTATGGGATCACATAATCAATGAAGAAAGAATATGTCTAGAGTCAGTACCTGACATGAGAAACTGAGATGTCCAATGAGTTCTTTGAACTCCCTGAGTGGCATCTTCCTTCTAGCAACAAAAACAGCTACCCTGTCCCTCAGGTCATGAAGCTTCGCACAAGGTGACCACTATGAGAACACTCACCCTATATCAGTTGTGTTGTCATCATCAGCTACAGCCACAGCTGAGAGTGTGTCATCTCTCACCTAAGGGTGGGGTAGATGGCAGCCATCATAAATCTTTATCATATAATAACCAAGTTGGGGCTGAGTAGTCTATGTTGGCTCTAGGGATTATGTCCATATCCTGAATGAGTTGTTCTCATTAATTAACATTCTTCACAGGCTTGATTGTCTGGCTGTCTTGCTTGCTTTTCTTTCTTTCTTTCTTTCGCAGGTTTTAAAGTCTTCCCTCAACCCACTCCAAATATGAAATAATAATCAGGCTACTATTTGACACCAAAAATTTGTGGAGAGGGGATGATGATATTAATGAAAGTCATGACAATAGAATAATACTATCTATGGGTATTTGGCTAAAAGCAAGTCCTGGAGAATTGGAAAGACAGGGTATATGAAAATAATAAATAAGAATACTGGCTCTGGACAACAGAATGACAGCTGCAGTGTATCAAATTTTGCTGAAAGTGTAGATGAAAAAAATACTATCTTTTTGATATGGATAAACACATTGAATTAATGTATGTTTGATTCTAAGTCTGATTACATGGGGAAAAAATATTCTGCCAGTATGATATGTCCTTTACAAAGTGCCAATAGAATTCTTGCACTATAAAGTGGAGTTTTAGTATCTATAAGGTACACTGGTTTATTTTCTAGTAACAAACTGAAGAACTCTGATGAAAAATTCTGATTTCTAGCTAGATCTCAAGATCCTACTTCAGAACAGTCTTATGTGTGCCATCACTACAAATGTTATAGATTGCACAATGCTCCCTCTGCTCACAGAGATAAGGATGAGGAAATGGTTTTGTTTCCATCAAAGAACACAAAGGAAATGATAAAACCTTTGAAAAGAATATGTTGCCCATATCACAGCTGTATTGTACAAAGTGTGTTATGCCTTACAAAAATCACATGAATAGAATATCTTGCCTATCACATTGTGAAATCTTTGCATTTCACTCATCATTAAGGTGTTAGATTTCATCAACATGGTTACACTCTGAAATAAAAGTAATGGTCAACCATCTTTACCAGTAAGCTAACTACAATGCCCACTATAAAATAGGCAGTTTTGCAAGACATTAGAGGAAACAAGGAGAATGGAATGTATAACTGCTAGCGTTCCTTTTGGTTCCAGATATTGAAACAATACATATATCTGCATAGCACCCCATCTTCCATTACATCACCTTTTCTGGGTAGGGATGAAAAGTATACTCAAAATTTTCTAATAGATGAAAAAATTTGTTTCCTCTGACAACCAGAGAATTTGGGAGAAACAAGAAACAGGACAGTTTAGGACTTATTCATAACTAAAATACATGCAGGATTTTTGCAAAGAAAAGAGAATTTTCCCCATAAAAAAGCAAACTTTCTGTATAGAAAACAATATTTTCCACATAGAAAGCATATTTCTCTATAGAAAAAGGCTAGCTAGCTGAGATTCTGCATACTCAGATGTAGCTACAATAATGGAGCTCTGTTGCCATTGCCACTTCTACTTATGTAACCCTTCTCCCCAAAAAAGCTAATTGTTAAGCTAGGCAGTGCCCAACCAAAGGTTATCTGAGGAAAAGAAGATCAAGACTCTAGGGGAAAAAAAAACCAACTGTAGCACTCTTCTGTTCACAGAATACATTGGAACAGGCAGCTGAAGAGACCCCTCAGTTTCTGCCACAGTTGCTTATCTCAACATACCTTGTGAACGTGAGAATGCTGCAGTTGTCAAATAAAAATGGAAGTAATATAGCAAAGAACTATATAAAACAGAGGAAACACTGAGTGTTTCCTTCAAGCAATAACATTTTCATGATGGACCTACAATTCTAGAATGTGAAATGGAAGATGCTGTAAAAGCACTTGGGCAAAATGAATCAACAACAAAATGATGGAATACAAACAGAGCTGTGTCTAGCAACAGACTGAATCCATCCAAATTTGAACAACTATCTGCCAACAAATATGGAAATCATAATAATAACCCATGGTCTGAAAACATTCAAGAGTGTTTCCTTATGGTGACCATTGGTCCATTGTATTAATCTTCCATGCAAGTGAAGTGATGCTCAAGGTTCTACAACAAAGGCTTTCATGGTACATGGAACAAAACAAAACAAAAAGTCAGACATCTATTCCAGGTTATGAAGAGAAAGACACAGTAGACAGCATATTGCAAACATATGTTTTTAATGGAATGCATCAAAGAATTCCAGAAGAAAATTAACTTGTGCTTTATAGATTATGGTAAAGTCTTTGCATAGATCATGGAAAAAGTATAGATTGCTGTAAAAGAAATGAGTATGGCACAAGACGGGCTGCCATAATGCATAACTTATACTCTTGCCAAAGTTCCACTATCAAGACAGAGTATGGAGGGGAAAAAAGATTTATAATTGGCAAGGGGGTGGGGGTCAGACAAGTGTGCATTTTATCATCCTGTCCTATTTATCATCCTATCCTATTTAATTTATGTTCAGATCACACCTGGAAAGCAGAATTAGGCTTGGAGGAAGGACATGAAATTTGGGGCAAGAAACATTGACAGTACAATATATACAGATAATACAAGATTACTAGGATAAAAGAGAAAGGATTTGAAATGACCACTGATAAAGTTTAAAGTAAAAAAGTACCTTAATAGCTGAATATTAAGAAAACAAAAATAACTGCAGAAATATTTACCTAACTTTATAGGGGATGATGAAGACATTGAAATTATGAAAGATCTTCCATGCCTCTGGATACTGTAGTCTGGAAATCAGAAGAAAACTCAGAGTTGGAAAGGCAGCTATGAAAGCACCAGAGGGGACATGTCAAAATGCCAAAATTACAATCATCCACACCATCTAATTATGTATGTGAAAGCTGAACTGTGAAGAAAACTGAAAGGCATAAAATCCTTTGGAAATTTAATGCTGGAAGAAAGTTCCACATATACCATAGATGATCAAAAAGTCAGATAAATAGATATAAGAACAAATAAAGCCTGGGCTCTCATTAAGGCCATGTCTGCACTAGACTGTTATAGGGCTATTATTCCACTTTCAACATCCTATGAAATCCTGGGTTTTGCAGTTTAGGGAGGGGCCTAAACTGCAAACCCCAGGATTCCATAGGATGTTGAAAATGAAATAAATAGTTCTGTAACAGTCTAGTGCGGAAATGGCCAAAAAAGCCAGATTAATTACATTCCAGCCTGTGTAATTTGGATTTATATTATGGGACACTATGACTCATTGGAAAGATGATAATGTTTAACAAACTAAAGGATAATAGGAAAAGAGGAAAACATTTGAGATGGATTGTTTCAATAAAGGAGGCCATGGCCCTGATTTTGTATGATCTGAGCAGGGTTGTTGGTGACCTCTTAGAAGTCTCTATTCATAGGGTAGCCATAAGTTGAAGCCAACTTGACAGGCAACTACAATAATATCTAAACATATCCATCTTATATTGAATATACTTTTTGAATGGGGATACAGCTAACAAACCATCTGAATTAGTATGTTTTCTGGATGGATGGATGGATAGATAGATAGATAGATAGATAGATAGATAGATAGATAGATAGATAGACAGACAAACAGACAGACAGACAGACAGACAGACAGACAGACAGATTTTCCATCTATCATGGTTTGAACCTTGATGTCACTTCCGTACAATGTCTGATGTCCTTTCCAGACTACTTTAGTCATCTTTTAATGAGTCAGAACAGGCATGACTAACTAAAACATGCAAATTTACTCTGGATATAGGCTACAGTGTGCATGTGTGTTAGTCATTGTAAACTGGCTTCCTCTTGCTATAACTTCCACATTGTTTGTTTGCTTGCTTGCTTTATATCCTGCTTTTCTTCGAGCATAGGATTCACATTCCATATGATTCTGAAGAATTTCTAATCAGGAGGAGCGTTCAAATCTGAAGTGATTGGAGGAACAGAATAGAAACAGCCAATATATGGAAGGATTTCTGCCTAAATTTCATAGAATTATAAAATTATAAAACTAGAAGGAAACCTCAAAGGCCCTCTGCTTCAACCCCCTGCCAGAAACGGATAACTGAAGCCCCTCTGAAAAGTATCTGTCTAATCCATTTAAAAACCTCCAACAAAGAAGAGTTCACCATTTTCTGAGGTAGTCTGCTCCACTGCTGAACAGCTCTTCCTAATGTTTGGTCAGAATCTCCTTTCTTCTTATTTTGATCCCTGGACTGAACCCTTTCCCCCTTCCCCAATTGAAGCAATTTTCCTGTTCATTTATGAGCAATTAAACCTCAAATCCTATGCATATTTAATTGGCAGTAAGTACCATTGACTAGGATCACACTTACTCTTGAATAAACGTGTATCAAATTGCTTCATAAGTGGTACACATACATGTTTAAAGCAGCATTAGGCTTTTAGGCACACACATCTAACCTAAGGGGATCTTCTAAAATCACACCTAAGTTTCATTCTGGAGCTTTCTAAAAGAATAATGTTATTTGAAAAAAAAATCTGGAACAGTTATTGATTCCAGAGTAATGATAATAACAATAATTCACCAAAATGCCTCTGCATAACACTGATGACAAATGATGTGCCTCCTAAGAAATGTTAATCATAAAATATCCTCCCACAACTGAATTGGAAATACATGCAAATCAGATGAAAACTTTGGAAAAGTTGATTAGATTCTGATCCATTGCGTATGGATGTATGTTTAAATACCATGTAATTTTTTGCTCTCGTCCCCAAAGGTAGACTTTCTACTATTTTTTTTTCCTTCCTCTCTAATTTATGAAGTGAAGTAAGCATTAAAAATCTGTACTTCTCATTTAAGACACCCACAGTTTCTGACTGACTTTTCAGAATTTGTTTTGGTGCTCACCTTGACTCAATTGTCACCAAGTATTTAGTATTTTGAACTCTTTCTCTCTCTCTCTCTCTCTCTCTCTCTCTCTCTCTCTCTCTCTCTCTCACACACACACACACACACACACACACACACACAGATACACATACCTATACATGCATACACATACCTTACTCATTATACTCATGGAGGCCTGATTCTTTCTTAAGTGCCCCACCTCAAAGCACCTAGTTATTAGTCAAGTTTCCTTATGGATGTGAAATCTGAAAAAAACAAGAAGAAATGGAGAGAGGAGTGAAAGCAACTCTGCCAATCGCCTGAGGAAAAGATAAAAGCTGTAATTTTTGGTTCTGTAGGGGTCACTGAGAGAGGGCTAAGATGGTGTTCTGTATCCATATTGAATCTTTGCTGCAATCACAGACCTACTACAGAGACACAGTGTGAACCAACTTTTCAGCATGTTTAGAGAAAAAGGGGGGGGGGAAGAAAAGAAAAATGCACAAAAGGCAAGAGGCAGAAAGATAAACATTTAAGCTAAAATAATTAACCGGAGAGATCTACAGAAGGCATAAAGATTTCAACAAGCCTCCTGATGGAGCGGAACACAGCACGGGGCAGATGGACTCATACAAAGAAACTCCTTGCCTGTTATGAAGAATAGCACTCAAAGAGGCAAAGGAATAGCCACACACTGGGAGCTTGGAAAAGGTCAAACTTTGAAGGCTGAGAGCTAAGCTAAGTACCATGACAGGAATACACCATGGGGGGAATTTATGTTGGGTTTTTATTCCTGGTAAGATATTTTGCAAAATGAAAGTGCAAAACAGAAAGCAATTTTTTTCTTCCCTCATCACAGTTTCTTCAAACATTCAGAAGGATATGTTCATATTTCTCTTAATACCAGTCCATACCTCTGGAAGCCCACCATCTGTCTGTCTACTTACTCATGAATTGCTTTCTTAGTGTGGGTAGAATAATCTAGTATCAACTAAAATAGTGGATGGCCACTGTTTTCCCAGTTCAGGTCTATAGATTCTTGGTTGAAATCTGTACAGGTGTGAGGATGTCTGCATTGCAGCTGTATGTCCAGATCCCAGAATGGGTGTGACAAGACAGAAAACAGGACAGCTTTGTGGGTATAACTCCATATTTATTCAGCATAAGATGAGAGAAAAGAGGAAGATAAAGTCATAGTCTGCAGCTGGGCATTCTCCTTCTCCAAATTGCACGCTATTCTCTCCTTCAGTTTTGTAGCTACTGCGGGGACATGATACATGACCATCAGCTCTCAAAATCTCCTTTGGGAATATAAATGTCATACATTAGAAGAAGAGGGAAGATGTCATGGAGAGATGTGGTCAGGCAAAGTGTCATACCTCAGCAAGGATGTGCTCATAATAGCCTTCTGGTCTTACTTCTCTACCCGTCAAGGGTGTGAATGAGGGTATTGCCCCTCAAATTAGAATTTAGTGTCCTCCAATTAGATTTTCCTTTGGTCCCCCAATTCTTAGCAGGACAGTTACTTAAAATTTCAGCTGGGCATTTAGAAATAAAGTTCAGACATCCAAACAAAAGGGGATAGCAAAGTTATCAAGGCAAAGAAAACACAGCAAATGTAAGAGCTGTAGGTGTGAGTGATTTTCAGTATCCTGCCTTCTGCAATGGTAGTAATTTTGGGAACTGGAGTGAGATTTCTTTATGTGGTAGAATTATTGTTTTGGGAGGGGAAATATCTTCATTTAACCCCAGCTAAACCCCTGCTGTCAGTACAGTCTAATTGTTTCCTCATTTCTTACCTTGTCCCACGCCATTTCCACACAACACTCTAATAGTGCGATGATTCCACTTTCAACCTCCTATGGAATTCTTGGATTTGCAGTTCCGGGAGGGGAAGGCCGGCCCCTCCCAGAACTGCAAACCCCAGGATTCCATAGGAGGTTGAAAGTGGAATCATCACGCTATAAGGGTGTTGTGCAGAAATGTTCCCAGTAATGGTGGCAGTGAGAAGCAGAAGATGCTACTATTTACTTATTCACTGGATCTCTCCCTCCCAAGCAAAGAGGAAGCAACATGGAAAAGGACGAGAAGGAGCAACAATAGCCAATGACAATGGAGTGAGACAGCAAATTCATTAAGCAAGAGGGCCAATTCCATTGAGAGTATTTTGCCTAGAGATGGGACAAATCCAGAATTTTCTGAATCTGAATCCAAATCCTAGGAAGGTTCTGTGAATCCATGAATCTCGAATCTTTTGAATCCTCTTTTACAGAAATTTTTAAAAACCAAGAGAAACAAAGCACTCCTACTGAAAAGTGTTTTGAAGCAGAATTTGACATCTTTGTTTATTGAAAAACAAATTAAATAATAATTTTCACTTTCAGAAAAACATACCCATATACTACTTATTAAGAATTACATGTAATTTGGAAGTCGCTCCAGATATTGGAGGATGCTCAAAATGATGCCATCTCCTGAAAGGAAAAAAAAAAAAAAAGGAGAGGGCAAGGATAATTTGGGAAAGACACACTCTCTCAGCCTTAGCAAAAGCCTAGGCAAAGGCAAACCTCCCTCTGAAGAAATCTGGCCAGGACAATTGTCATCGTTTTGCCTCAGGATCTTGCCAGATTGAAAACGATATAAAGGCCCTTTCCACACAAGCAGGAAAATGTGGATTATTAGTACTACATTTTCCTGCCTGTGTAAACAGGGCCACATACTACAGTACAGAGATAATCCAGGTCAAAATTGGATTTTCTTTACATAGCTCCTTCTGGTATCCTGGGGTTTTTAGTTTGATGATACACCAACACACTTTGACAGAGAAGGCTCTGACACCTTGTCCAAGTACAAACTCCACAATCGTGTATAAAAGAGCTTTGTAAGGGAGACATGCAAAGGATTCTTCTTCAGCTGTCCTTAAAACCTCAAGAACGCTGTACTTTTCAGTCAAGTCTCAAGTCCTGCAACAAGGAAGGCACTTTAAAAAACAAACAAACAAACAAAAACACCAGCCTCTAGCCCAGTCTCAATTCTCTACCCTGATGTCCAATTCTCAAGTTCTAAAACAAGGAAGGCACTTAACAAAAACAAACTAACACCAACCTCCAGTCCAGTCCCAATCCCTACCCTCCAGTCTCAAGTCAAAAGAATGGGAAGAAAAGAATGATTACCTTGCAGAGGGAGGCAGCCACAGGGGCAAGCAGCAGGGGCAAGCTTGATCCAGGGCTCTTGCACCAGGTCAGGCCTCCTGGCGTGCAGGAAAGTGACTCTCACTGGCCCTGCGTGCCCACCGTGGGCCTGATCTGGGGCTCTCGCACTGGTTCAGGCCTCCTGGCATGCAGGAAAATGACTCTCGCTACCCCTGCACACCTGCGTGTATCTGATCTGGGGCTCTCGCACCAGCTCAGACCTTCTGGAGTGCAGGAAAGTGACTCTTGCCACCCCTGTATGCCCACATCGGCCTGATCTGGGGTGCTTAGGCCTCAAGGTATGCAGAGGTTCAAAAGATTCAATTAGCCTATTTTGGCCCAGGGATTCGGATTCGCGAATCTTGAATCCTTCCCAAGAATCAAGGATTTGCAGATTCATCCCTATTTTTGCCCAAGGGCACTCAAAAAGTTGGAGTCAGCACTGAGTAGAATACTTCTACCATTATTTTTAGCCTATTGGAGGTCATTCAGCAGCCTCTAGGTTTAAAAAGTAAACAATAGCATGCTGGTATCTCTGTGTGTAGTTGAGTGGTGGGAATCATGTAGCCCTCCAGATATTGTTGGACTGTAATTCCTGTCAGGTAAAACTTTTGGGACTTGGATTCCAACAAAATCTGTAAGGCAGAGTTATACTGACTATCATGCAAACATCCCATAACCTGAAAATATAATATAGCTTAGAATTTCTGACACTCCTCATTAGAAATGAGAAGGTTCTGACATTTCTAGGTCTCAAAAATCTAATGGAGAAGGAGACTTTCTATTAAGAGCAAGTTAATTGAATTTTAACATTTATACAAAGCTGAAAAAATAGTTTTAGATGAACTGAGTATCTCATATTAATTTCATTCCTACCACACACGCTCTTCAATTGTCAAATTCATTAAATATATCCATCCATGCTGAGAATCTCAATATACATATATCTCCCATTCTCAGTTATAAGAGGAAGTGAATTTGGTATTTTAAGTTCTGCCCTATCCCATGGGCACACAGAACCAAGGAAAGGATCTCTGTGATCAAGACTCTTACATCCTCATCCTCATCCTCCTTGCAATAATAGCATAAACAGTTGTTGAAAGGTTCAGTTTGACTGGAGCAGTGCAGCTAAGAGAAGAAAAGTTAAGAGTTTTATTTACACTATTGCATCCACAGTAAAACAGACAATCAGCCTATGAAATTAATAGAGACAATCACTCTGGTCACAACCTTTTGTACTGAATCAACTAAATTCAACACATTTCAGGTACATAGATTGTAGCTAGTGGCTGGTGCATGATCACACATTATTTTTAAGTTTTCAGAAGTGAAACCAGCTTCTATCAGCAACAAACAATTAGGCTCTTGGCAATGGCAAATGGATTAATAATTAGTGGTTGATAAGAAGGATGAAAAGATAATGATTGACGAAGGAGAGCTCCACTGAGAAAATACCATTGGGGGAAAAAGATATTTTGCACTTTCCCCCCTTTTTCTCTCTCAGAAGTCGCAGGTAGCATAAAGACCAAATTTTATCCTATAAAACAGAGTTGTCATCAGGCAGATGTCACTGTGGTCAGGAACTAGGAACTATGGCTGTGTTCCCTGCACTTAGGATCAACTTCCTGTAGTAAGTATGTATTCCTTATTGTTTTGCTTTTTACTTTGGAACATTGCATAGGAGTCTTCTTCTAAAACAAAATGCGTCCACAAAATGATTCTCCTCTATTCCTCCTCAGTGTTGGAATGGCTACACCTACTCAGGCTGTCCATTGGATCCAATAGATAGGAAAGGCAAGCAAGCAAGCAAGCTTCTTTCTGGGCTGGGATTTTTAAATTGGACCAGTGCTCTTCTGTGTAGTTTTTTAGTCCTTCAGGTCCCATTCCTGGCTGTATCCTTCGAAATTGTCTCATGGTTTGATTTCCTGGGATGTATCCTTAACTCTTCTGACCAGCTTTGATTCTTGATAAAACTTAAGGCTCCTGGCCCCACTCCGAGTCAATCCTGACGGAATGTGAAAGATCAGAAGCTTTCAGGATTTGCAAAGGGAGCTTTGTGCCTTTCCACACCACACTGTTATGTTGCTATTATTCCGCTTTCAACATCCTATGGAATCCTGGGGCTTGCAGTTTAGGGAGGGGCATTTAAAATTCTCAGCCAGAGAGCTCTTTGGCCTCAGTAAACTACAAGTCCCAGAATTCCACAGGATGTTGAAAGTGGAATAATAGCACTATAACAGTGTAAGATGGAAAGGCTCTTTGTGCTTGAGGGTGAAATGACACACAACATTCAGGTGGTAGCTGTGTTCTTTACTCTAAAGTAAGCACACACAGTCCAATAAAGGGTGGATTAAAATCTTTACCCATTGTGTTTTCATTAAATAAGTAAATATATTCTCTCCTTGTGCCATTTGTTTTTTTTTTTTTGTCTTTTGTACAACTTAATATAGGTAGAAGCATTTTCATATAAAAACTAGATGAGAGAAATTTTAAACTTACCAGTCTCCAAGCATGCTTGTCCTGATCTGGACTATGGATAGAAATTCTTACCTTAGACCCTTTAAGAGGGTATTAGAGAAGAGACATGGGGGTTAGGGTTCCCCAGGTACAGCACTGAGGGCTTCATGTAGCCTATAAAGCAGACTCCCTCCATTTTAGAGTAACAAGTGATCATTAGCCTGATGTTATAGGGGTAACATACCATGTAGCTTGACAATAGACCCACCTCTCTCTGCACTGAAGCACTATTTATTATATCATATTGCTACATTTTCCTCTACTCTTCTTAGCGTGTTGCTCTCCCCACTCCCATTTCTGCGGCTCTCTGAATTAAGAGCTGCATGTCTAACTGAAACTTAACAAAACTATCTTCCCTAAGCAAGAGGTACTTTAAGAGTTCATCTGCAACAGTGTTACCCCACTGGAAAACCCTGTCCTGGAGTCTACAATTTTGATATTAAAATATGATTCAATGTGCCTGAGAGGTCGCCTGGATGAGCACGTAGGCAGCAATGGTCGAACGATCGAAAACCAGGTCAGGCCAGTAAAATCCCCAGTCACGTAGCCCCAGGAGATCTCGAGCTGTGCAAACCCACAGTAAACAAAGGGTCCTCAGCCACTGAGAAGCCGACTTGAAGGGATTAGCGTGTTTGCCCCAAGATGAGCAAAATCCTATCAGACAAGGACTATTTACATAAAGTCACACCACAACTCAATGCAACCGATGATCCTGAGACTTTGGCAACACTTTGTAATCTCATCATGCAAAGGGAGTTGCCATCGTGGAGCTTCTTTTCCATTGCAACACCCATTGTTCTCCCTGGGAAAGGATTATCCCTCCAGGTACCTTTTCCTCCTACAAATAGTCCCAGTTTTTGAGCTGTTCTTTGGATCACTCCCGGTCATCCCAGCAGACTGTTTCTCCATCCATTGAGTAATCCCCTCAGCCCTCTCCGTGCTGAGCTCTACTTCTTCACTGTCTTTCCCGGACCAAGGACTTCAGGAAAAGGTGTAGTATTACCCCAGCTACAATCCTTTCAATATTCCCCCTATCCAGTTTCCTCTCTTTTGCTTCTTAATAGGTCTTAAGTGAGTGTGTGAGTGATTGCTTTAATGCGTGAGACTTTCATTCAATAAAATCATTTATTAGACATTTTCGTTTGGTTTTTGGTTTGACCTGACCATGTAAAAACTGGGTAAAAAGACCCCACTAGGTTACCCTGCCTCTCACATTGCTATTGTGTGTGCCCTGGCTAGTTTCCATTCCCCATCACATGGAGCACATTGAGGTGTCCCTCAAGGGACCCCAGAAATCAGGGTAACAACAGTCCAGACTATTTTAAAAGTGTGAGACATTGTAGCTCTTCCAGCAATTTTTGGCAGCCCAAAACAATTCTTACTAGTAAGACTATGTGTACAGACAGAAGATAAAGTTTCTCTGACCTGTTGCTCTTCTTTGCATTGTGCGTCTGCAAGAAATTCAAGTGGGGACAAATGGTTTATTTACTCATTTGCAAACAATTGATTTGAATTCAATGGTAGGAAAGAGCTTTCACTTCAATAAACTAAGAGGAGTTCAGCAACTGAACTAGCAGCCTAGAGTCATGTTGCAAAATCTCCTTTCAATACCCCTTTCAAAATCTCCTTTCAAATATATTCTACGCGCATCTTCAGATAGATTCTATTCTGTTTCCCAGAGTTTATCATGCAAATGTAAAAGCTACAGAGGCCAGAAATGCTCCTCTGCATTACAAATGCTTCTTCTCCCTGCTTTCTTTTCTGTATAGGCAAGGAGGCGTGGATTAGATGCTAACATAAGTAACATAGGAGAAGCTCAAAACCTTACATATGTGAGAATATTTATGAGTCTGAGAGAAAGAAGTGAATCTTGGGCCCTTTTCATATGGTATTTCCGATGTGAAAGGGCCCCTTGAGCATCGTGCATACATGAGGAGTGGTCCACAAGACACACTCACATTTGTGCAATGCTCAAGGACCTGACATGGACCGCACACACATTTTTTCATTTTCAGCTTGAAGCTGAAAATGCTGCACGGTTGCGCATCACTCCGGGGCCCGCGTGCACTTACCTGGCGTGTGGAGCCTTGGGAGCTGAGCCCGTTGTGCTTCCTGTCCAGTGCAGGCTGGGAAGGTCCCAGGCTGCACTGCGAAAGGAAGAGGCAGGGCTCTTGTGAAAGCAGGAAGCTCGTATGGAGCCAAAGGACCCTGGACGTGAGAGCCTCTTTCCGGAGGCTGCTCACGTGAGCCCAGCATCGCAAAAAGGTAAGGTGCGAAAAGGATCTTATAAGGGAACAAGTTCAGGCCTTTTGTTTGCTAGATAGCAATAGCATGTCTATTCCTATACTGTTTATCAGCTAAGTGCTCTCTAAGTGGTTTACAATGTGTTAGTTAATTTCCTCCAACAAGCTGGGTACTCATTTTACTGACCTAGATGATATTACCATCTTGGTGTTTGTGGCTCCAGGGTGACCCATTTCAATGTCCTATTTTACCATATTTCCTTGCTGAACCATTGAGGAAGTCCTCAAAAGAATCTGCCCTCTCTAAAATCCAAAACTTCTTTGGATCAAAGCAAATGCATTATTCTCTATTCTTCCATTTCCCAAGGTTTTTTGGAGGTGGGGACAGTTTTTACTTGTGAAGAAACTTCACGGTACAATCCTGACATTCTTCCATGGTCCCTACCCCTTAGCCAGTTATGCATAAGCAAGAGTAGTAGCTGCAACTACTACTCAAATAATACCAGAATGGATCTTTAGATGGTACTGGGATTGAGGAGGCTAGGTTCCCTATCACCACCTAGAACCCATCCTCAGGTCACTTTTCTTGAAGTGCCTCCTGCATGCCTCCATGGCATATGGTCTGCATTAGCGCATATCAGTAGTACTCTTCACACCAAGATGCTGGATGACAAGAGAAGGCAGTTGGAAAAAACCACTGAAGAACTATCTCACAAGTGCTGGAAAGAGAGGAGCTAGACTGGCCAACACTGCAGACACCCCCCCCCCGAGCTTTGAGGTAACCTCACTGTATAATGGGCAGGCATCAGATTTATGGTATCTATCTCAGCTGCCCAGAGCTGTCTTAACATTTCAGCACTAGCCTTAAAAAATACTAGCAGTTGAAAGCACTAAATAATTTGGGGCCAGAAATTGACATTGGATCTGCCTTGGGGCTCTATACGTCTCCCACAAAATAAGAACAATATACTTGTGTAAGGTGCGAGGCTGTGTCTCTCCTAACTAGTTTAGTTTGCATGCACTCAGTGTTGTCAGATACACAAGAATTCAACATCAGGGGGAAAGGCAATCCCTTCCACCTTTACATAAGTACCGTTCAGTCATCAGAAAGTCCTATAAATCTTATCTGAACTGAGACGCAAGGACTTAAGAAACTGAATTTAAGTGCAACTACCAGAAAAGCAGATTTGGGATGTGTTGTCCTGCAAAGTATAATGAAGTGGGGAGGGGGAGACCACTTTAAAATGTCAAGTAACAATAGGGTGGTTTTAGTGTCATTTTTCCTTGTAATTATCTGTGAACAGCACTGTGTAGCCTTTCAGCAAATTTGTCACCATCACTGAGAGGCTACAGCCCTTTGATCAAAATGGAAACTTCTGTACTTCCTTCTGGAGGAACTATTATACTACTATCATAGTGAAAGAAATTGTTCTCTTTATGAAATCATCAAGTAGACCCTTTGATAGTATATTATGGCTAACAAGAAAAAAAGTGGTAGGTTGTTATAGTGCAGTACTTTAGTTAATCTGAGTCATCATCACTAAATTTCACTAGCTGCCTAGATTCTCTAGGGACACAAATACTTTCTTTCTCTTTTTCTCTTCTTTCTTTGTTCCATAGTATATTATGTTTATTTAAGTAATATAATTTCTTAGCTAAGTAGATTCCTAAAGCAAAGACCCATTAGCTTTTAATAATCAAAACAAAGATAAAATAATAAATTGAAAATAAAATGTTTGAGGGGCAGGCATGGGAAAGTCAGCTTTTCCCTCTTCAAAAGGCCAACTTTCTGGGTCTACCATATACTGTTGGAGAGCTGACTTTACAGCATAAGTGAGGATGTTTATAAAGAGTCACCACTGAAAACATTGGTGAGAATTCTGTTATCACACTTATGACCTGTGACCTGGAGTTTATATATATATATATATAATCATAACTGATCTGAATTCGCAATCCCTACATAGACACAATTGTGGCGCTACTGTAATCGCCTCCCCCCCAAAAAAGTACTTTACCAGGCATCAACCATACCAAGAAAAAAATGTCTGTTATGCTGGCAATCAAACCATGGGTGGGTAATGTTTCCACCTCTTTTTGCCTATGGGCAAGGCTGCGACAAGGATTTGTGACAAGGGGCCTGCCTCTGATTGTCATAGTCTTGTTTGTTGGTGGGAGATGATGGAAACATTATCCATCCATGCCCTGATTGTAAACAGAAGATACCTCCTTTTCTTGGTGCAGCTGATGATCAGTAAGTAGGTTGCAGTGGTGTATTTAAGTCTTTTACTCCAAGTCTCAAGTCAAGTTTCAAGTCCCCACCTGCAACTCTCAAGTCAAGTTGCAAGTTCTTGCAAAGTACTTCCAAGTCAATTCTCAAGTCAAGTCTCAAGTCTGGGAGCCAACTTTATGCCCCAACATATATTCCAGAATTTCTGGACAGAGTTGAATAAAGTCAGTTTTAATAATTTAAGCAGAGTTGGCCCTCCACATGTGTGATTTTACCATCTGCAGCTTCAGTAGTGGGGAATAGGAAGCCTTCTTACTTCTCATTACTGACGTTTCAAAAGCTTTAGAAGGAAGGATCCTTCCTTCTCAAGTCTGTTGCCTAACACATTTGCTGTTCCCTCTGAGAAATGCACCCTGAACTCTGGAGGTGAGTCTTGCCTTCTGATCTTAGGAAAAGTTTTAGAAGGTTCCTCAACCCTGCCTCAAGTCTGTTGCCTAACTTGCTTGCTGTTCCCCTCTGAGAAATGTGCCTATGCTTTAGGCTTGAGACAGATTGTCATGTGACCAGTAGGTGAAAAGAGATAGAAGCGTTGTTCACAGTTGTAAGATTTCTGGATGAATATATTATCTTGCTGAACCAAGGACTGTAAATCAGTCACTAAAAATATACAAGCCTCAAATCGAATCAGTGCATCATTTATTGCTAAGCTGAGTCCGAGTTGAGTCACTGAAGTGACTTAAATCTGACTCGAGTCCGACTCAATGGACTCAAGTCTACATCACTGGTAGGTTGCAGGGGGAGTTGGGGCAGGGGACCTAAATTATTTATATAACTAAATAGCCTGTGTATAATTCTGGCCATTAGTTGATGGTAACCCCAAGCCTAACAGTGGGATTGTTGGAAGATTGTCATAATCGGATGTTAAAGAGTGGGGCGATAATTTATATTCTGTGTAAAGTAGAACAGACTTCTTTCTAAAAAACTAAAATAAATATGGGTATCAGGAGGGCAGAAGTATGACTCAAAACAGTGCCAATGTGTGATTCCCATATTAATGAGATGGTGGATCTACTCCAGCTTTGAGCTAAAACTTTAGAACAACTGCCTAAGATGATGAACCTGTTTTAGTAATATGAGGTGGCACCATGGATATTTCCCTCAAAGACTGATTCATTACTCGGATAACATGGAAGCCCCTAGACCCGACAGCCTCAGAAAGTGTCAGCTGTATGATAAGTTCCCATGCTTATTAACATATACTTCAACTTAACAATTATGGTAAGCCCATTGGTCATGTCCCTACTTTTCTTTCATCAGCATTTAGTCAGTCTGTGCCCTAATACTATTTCCTCTAATATTATTCCCTCGCTCCTACTTAATCGCACATGCTACTTTAAGCTAGGCTGGGAAGAGGCACTTTACAATGTCAAACTTTAGCAAGGCATTACTGACAATAGCACACAACTGTGTGTTTTATTTTTTATTTTTTTAGTAAAGCATTTATTCACTGTAACATGCAGTTCTAGACTTGAGCCAAATGTCCTGTTAAACTCATAGCACATATATCATTCTGAAGCTTTGAACTCACAATCTGTAAGAAACCACCTGTAAAATTCACATATAATCTTCTGATTATTAAACTTCCCCAGGACACATCACAAATGCAGCACCAATTATTAACTGAAATGCACTAGTGCATGATAAAACGAATAGGATGTGTATGTGTGTGTTTTTTTTTTAAAAAAAGGTATTAGATACAGTAAATCAAAGCTAATGAAGCAAACATTGGCGGTTTTATGTAGTAGGTTCTAATTACAAAGTCTGTTAATGAAATTGGGGCATTTACTTAATTGCTGTGAACAATTATTTTCAAATTAAGGCTGGCAATTAAAATCCATGATTAAGCTTAGAGAACATCCCTTTTTTCACAGTGATTTAGAAAGAATCTTGCCCAATGTGCTATGCATGGTAGTCAACAACAGAGGGGGGGGGAAATTCTGGCAATTAAATATAGTAAATCACATGCCACACCTAATGTAAAACTTTAACTATGGACAGGACAGGAAAAGTAAAAAATAAGTTCCATTTCAACAGCAATGAAGCAAATGAAACAATAAAGGGAATGCTTAGGAAATTGCTCTATCACAAATGTGAAAGTGTGTGGTGGTATTTTATGTGTATAAGTTGGGACTGAAAAAACTCCATGGAAATATTTTGTGTCTAACTAATTTGTAAAAGGAACTCACATTTAGAGATTCCATCTTTTTCTTCTGTTTAAAAACCTTTCAGTGTTACTATTTGCTTACAGTGAAATTGTTTGGGCAATACCCTTCCCAGAACAAACCTTGAAGAGAAAACCCCATGATAGTTTTAACTTAGGCTTGCCATACAGTCAAAAGTGCAAGGAAAAAGGGTAGCTATGTCTCCAATTGTTCAGTGGATAATTTTATTTTTAAATTTTAGAATAAGTCCATTGCTTTTCACCTATGTGTATATTTTAATGGCCTTCCTCAGGTTTTCTGCTATCAGCAGAAATTTCTGGTGCTGAAAATTTCATTCCATTTGCTGGACCAGCAATAAACCCAGCAAATAAAATGAGGTTTTCAGATCTAGAAACTTAGTTTTTTTGGTACCACAAAGGGTAGAGAGTTGAGAAACCTTGGCTGAAACAGATGATGCAATCTGCCCATAAGGCTTTGGGATAGATGACAGATTATAGGAAGCAAGCAAGCAGGAAAAGAAAGGTCAAGTTCCTAATCTGTCTCTGTCTAAACCATCTTATCCCTAGCGAACAAGAGAATAGTGAGAACAAATACAGAAGCTGCTGTACGTTCCAAGAATTTCTACTTCCTTTTTTTCACAAAATCAACCAAGTCCTATTCAGTCATTCATAAGAAGTTGATATCAACATGCAAGGATGGTAGTTTGCTATGTCTGCCCTACTCTATAGTTGCTATTAATGTATTGAAAGTGACAGTTTGAAGAAGATAACATCGTCCACACTTGTTAAAAACTTTTTTTTCCAGTTCTTTGGGGAGCCTCTATACATAGTGGAGATTCTTCTGTTCAGACTATAGCTCTGTTACCCCAAAATGTGGGTGACTCAGGGTTCTACCCATGTTGCCAGTGCCCCTGTGGGTGGAGAATATTAGCTCAAATAGGGGGCCTGTGAGTGGGGGGGCATATGAGATCTTTTACACTTATGTCCACCAGTACTAATGAAGGGAAGAACCAGCTGGAGGACCAAAAGTAAGCTTATTGGTTTTATTGAAGGAATTGCAATCACAGAAGATCCAAGCAGTCACACAATCACACAAGGCTAACTGAAGGAGAAAGGGAGGAAAGGTTTGGATAGTGAAATTACAGGGTGAAGTGTGTGATATTTAACAATGCAGTAGAGAAATGAAGAGTGGTGGCTTAGACTAGGAGTCCAAGGACAGGAAACAAACAAGAAACAGAGTGGCAGAATGATGACCAGCAATCAGTGTACTTCTAGCTGACTAGGCCAAAACTGTGGTTTAAATACCCTATTTCTGTCTGGAAGGTAAAGGTGTTAATGGCATTCTGGCAGAGGAAAACAATGGAGTCCCAAAAGTAGACCATGGTGTCTGGAATGAACTAATGCTCTTAGTGTAAGGTGACAAAAGGCTAATGGGAATCTTGATAGCTCCTTGATTGCTGGACAGGTGGTTGGGCAAAAGGAAAGTTTGTTAATTAGAGAAAGAGGGGCTAAGACAACCAGCCACCTTGTGGGAGCACCACAGATACTATTGTCTCTAAGACTTGAGTCATTGAAGGCTAACTATAAGTTCATTATTGCTGGAATTTCTTGGTGATTTCCTGACTGTGACCTGGCTATGACTTGAGATCTTGAGGTCTTCCCTGACACAGTTTTGCAGGTTTGTTCAGCCAGAATTTCCTCTTAGCCAGCATGACCATGCAGCCATAGCACACTACAATCTATATTTTGTGCCAGTTAAATTGTATTTGGAAATTAAACCATATCAAAGGGTGGGGATGTAGTGCCTATTAACAGCTCTCTGTGCGAAGAATGCCATGGAAGTAATGGAAGATGAGGTAGCGATAACCTGCTCATCCTGTCATGTGTTGATTTGAATCTCTCTCTCTGTCTCTGTCTCTCTCTGTGTGTGTTTGTGTGTGACTGATTGAATAGGGCTTATGTTCTGAAATGTTGTTAACTATGTGTAGGTAGATAGGCTATGACAAAACAGAGATTTGTTTGGTCCACATTTTTAAAGAAATTGACTAGGGTTGCACTTTCCAGACTAATATGCAGATTGGAAAGAAGCTATCCCTCATATTACATACTGTTCCAGATACTGAAATATTGACCTTAACTGAATAAACGTAGTAACATGTGTATATAAATGCACATTTTAGGATAAAATGCAAGGAATATGTATTTAACTATATTCAAAAAAATATTTGAAAACTGAGCATTTTCTTAATAAATAAACTTCACAAGTTTATGCAGATGTCTGATGGAACAAATTTATGAATAATAATAATTAAAAATTAAAACTAGCACAGAGTGATCTGTACATGTCTGGAATAAATTCCTTGTGGGATACTAAGTTTTGCCATTTTTCGAGCCTAATTATTCACTTGTCAATTTCTCAGTATACAACCCAACTAAGAATTATTTATTGTTTTTTTAATCATTTTTGCACATGTATCAATTTGTCTTTTTGATATTTTCTTTTCCTAATTATTGTGTATCAAATAATATTATGGTATTTCCCTGTTGGATTGCTTCCTTTTGTGTGTGTATGTGTGTGTGTGTTGGAGGGGAGGGTAACAGACCAGGCACAAGGAAAAGTTTTACTTTTTTTGTAATTAGACAAGAGGGATAAATCATTTCATATACTTGGATGGTCATACAGTGTGTATTCAGTGGAGCTTATTATTAGAAAGGTACTCCCTAGCCACTGTTCCACTACAGTCTTTAAACCTGTGCCCACATAAGTATGTTTCTGAGATTTGGAGGTGAGATTATAGAACTAGGATTACACATGGGTAAAAAATATTGTTTTTTATCACCATCATGATCATGATCGTGATCACCATCATCTCCTCTGGCCATTGTAGTTTTGCAGGCTTTTTAAAGTTGTACCCTGGAATAGAATGTAATAAAAGAATGAATGTGCCTATTATTATCCAGTGAATTATCCAATAGATTTCTACAATACCCTACAATAGTACCCCTAAGGAATATTTTCAGTTTTAATGGATGTGTTTGAAATAGATTCATTGCTACCAGTTGTTTAATTGCATTGTAACAATAACTTTGGTGTATGTTTTTGCTTCTTTCTTTGGAAGTGCATTTAACTCTACTTGTTTTAATTTTTTGTAAGCTTCCATGAATCTCACCAGCCAAGATATAAACGAATAAATAGCAACAGCAACAATAGCCCAGCTTCCAGGGCTGATTTTGTCCTTTCCAGGGTACAACTTTGAAAGCTTGCAAAACCATGCTTGGAAACCCCTTGGATGTCCTTTTGTGTTATAGTGAGGACCTTGAAGGAGGAGGTACTAGACAATTGCTTTCACAAGGTTAAAAACCCCCAAAACATACACGGGTATAACCCCAAGCTATACTTTACCATCTTTACATGTATCCTCACAAAGCATGCACAATCTGTTGCGTGCACAGATCAAGCTGCTTTTTCTATTTGTCTGCTATGTGTGGCCAAGATCCAATAGTTATATTTTTATTGGCATATCAGATGGGAGGCATATTTGGTCATGAGATGCATCCAGGAACCTTAGGATTACCCTGGCATCCCTGGGAAAGAAGCAGCAGTAGACCCACCCACCCACCTACCCAAAAAAAAAAAAAAATGAAACATCAAAAACCAATTTATTGGTTCCAGTCAGTGGTGAGGGGCACAGATGCACTTGGAAATATCAAGTGCACATCCAGTGGTACAGATCTTGGTCAAGCAGGTACAGTATATCTCCTTCTGCAATGATCATTAAAATATTGACACCATCATAATCAGAAATTATACCAACATAAGCCATCCAGAGAGCTTTGGCCTAAGTTGGCTGCTTGTGTAATAACAGATTAACTATATATGTGTAGGTGACACAAACTGACTAAGCAGAGTCCAGTTCCACTCCTGATTACCCCACTATGATATGTTGCCTTTTCATCACATTTTTCTTATTTGATGCATTGTGTGGTTCCACACTCTACCCCAAATTAGTCCAAATGGCTTTAAACCTGACCAAGCCACTTCAGATTCACATCAAACTGAAATGGTCAGTTTTGCACATGAAGCAAGTCTATCTGGATAGCCCCAATTCACTTAGGACTCTGAGATTTGTTACAAGGAGTTGCATGGTGCTACTTAGTACAGGAAAAGCACATACCAAAATGTGCATAAAATTTGATGCAGGAAGAAAAAGCATTATTCCAACTCATTTAAAAAAATGATAGAAAATGCTGGCAGAATTCAGAGTGAAAAATAAAGTTACAAGATCAAGACAAAAATAAAAAGGTCGAAAAACTAGCTTCCGTCAGTCAGATAAAATATCAGCACATGCAAAAAGTGCTATTCTTTGTGTTAATCCACAACTGTGGGTGTTCTGTATGCAAATAAAAGAACTTTATAATTTTATAGACCTTTAATAAACATGAAATAAACAAAGCAAATTAGTTATGAACTCATTCAGGCATGTATTCTGTCATTTGATGACACCAGTGGGAGACATACTTTATGATGCTAGAACAAAAATCTCATAGAAACAGCAGCAAAGAACAGAACATTAGATTGGATAATCTCCAGGATTATTTCCAACTCTAAGTTTCCATGAGCTTTGAACCTTTAATTTGTCCTGAATACAGTAAAATGCAATGGTTTTCAACAGAATCAAAGTTATATATTCAGACGTTATCATGGGAAAAGCCATCAAAGATGCATAATCAATAAAAAAGTATCACATAATAAGTATACTTTTACTAATCAGGTTTATACTTCTTGATGGACATGGCAACATTAGGTTGTTCTTCCTCTAACTCTGCTTTGAAACATATGCTTTCTTCTTATCCAGTTTCTTATTTCTTGATAAATGTATTTCAAATTTCTCATGCTTTCTGCAGGGTGTCCTTAAACCCAGTCTTATTTTTCTGCCAGAACACATAAGCATAAAATCATGAGATCTCTGTAACCTTCAGACCACATTTTACATGACAAGATTTTCCCTGTGCTTGGGCAGACTAAGTTCATTAAGCTTACAGAAATGATCCATTTGATCCATCCAACAGATTTTCTTGTTCATTCAGAGGAATTAGTTTTTGTTAAGAAACTCCATGCACACATCAACAACTAAATAGGTAAGATTCTTGTTCTCTAAGATGTCAAAGTTAGCAGAGATACCTTTCAAAAATAGACCTATGCAAATATTGCATACATTCCAGGGAAAAGGACACTGTTAGAACTAGAGTAGGGTTGATTTTCCCTGCATATCAACAGGAAGAAAATTGTTGAAATTATTAATTGCTACCTTGGAGAAGAAACTTAGTGAAGAATTACACCCCTGCAATGAATGAATGGTTAAATTGTGAGTCAACAGGGAGATGAATACAATTGATTCAACAATTTTACTTTATCTGGGAATTACAAGAGGATTTAGGCAACAGTGTCACTTGTGGAAGTTCACTTATGACACTGTGTGTTGAATTGATTTGATTGACTGATTTGAGTTGACTTAATTTATATCCCACCTTTGTCTCTATGCAGGACCCAAGACAGCCTACATGATTTTGTAAAACATTATTTATACAAACGTTTTTTTTAAAAAAGAATTAAATAGCAGTTCAATTAAAAGCAGAACATTAGAACAACACAAAAAACACAAATCATAATAAAAACAGTTTAAAAAACACGAGCCCTCTACAAACACTTTCTGTTACATAGATTTTCAATGAAAGGACTGTCTGAGCAAGAAGGTTTTAACCTGTCCTGGAAAAGAAAGGAGAGAAGAGGCCAAGTGAACTTTGTGAAGGAGAGATTTCCACAATATGGAAGCAGCCACTAAGAAGGCTTTCTTCAGGATCCTTGTGACTTATGATTGATTGATTGACTGATTCACTCACTTACTGACTTACTGGAGGAATCAATTTCATACAATTGTTCATAACAATAGAAAGTATAGGGGTTATAGATGTTTTAGTGAAGATATCCCACTGCCAAGACTAACACTTTGGAATCAGATTTGCATTCATGGCAGCACACATATGAGGGAAGAAATGGGATCCCAGGCAAAGTCAGTGAGATCAGGGGAAAGTCTAGTTAACTCTTGTATCAAATGATCTGTACTGAGCTGGTAGCTACAATACTATCCTTTGGGCCATCTTACATTAAAGTGATGAGATGAAAGAAGCAACCCATAAGCTCCTTCCTCTGTTTTAGCCACCATTGTGGTAGAGAAAGTTGCCTGCATTCTACAGCCACTCATTATCTGTGCTTTACAGTAACTTTCTCTGCAGCAGAAATGTGTTAATATATATTTTTCCTGGTATCTATATCTAATTGGTTTCGGATGAAGCAAACAAAGGCAAGGAACATAACAGCCTGTGAATTACCTTAGAAACGTTCATTAGTAGGCATATTGAGAATGTTGAGACGAAATAAGTCATAAAGAGCTTGCAGAAAACAGCCATAACAATGATCTGTCATGCAAACACTTATTTCTCCAAATTGAAAAGCAGACATAAATATTTGGAATCCATCCCTAGAACTCATATAGTCAGAGAGAAATAAAAGAGGGAAGAGATAAGAAAAGTAATAAAGAAGAGTTGAGCAACAGTAGCGTGGGAGGACAATGTAAGTAATCTAACACGTCTCCATAGTATCTATATGGACATGTAGCCTTTAAAATAAAAGATCCAGCTGGTGAAAGGGAAAAATAAACTACATGGGGAAATAGGATTTTAAATTATTGAGCTCATCAAGCATGGCCTTCACACATTGAAAATTACTCACTCCTTTGGGCCCAAGGTTGAGGGAAGGAGAAGAAGCTGTTCACAGTGAATCCAAGCACTAATGTGTTGAAAGTGCTTTTGCCAACCTGCATTATCAGTTTCTTGGGACATGTCAGTTGATATTAGGTGGTTCTTAGGCAGAAAATAGCTCAGTCTATATTAGTTGAAGACATGTCAATGTTAGGGATAGAAAGAGTATTCATAATTACTCATTCCCAAGTTAGTTTTGTTTGTTCCTTTGTTTGTTTGTTTGTTTGTTTTTTTAAAAAACAGGTTTCCTAGCAGTCAGGAAATCATACCTGGGGGAGAATAATACAGCAACATTTTTTTTAAAAAAATTATTTTGGTATTCAAATGTCCCATAGTAATTATTTTGAGGAGAAAAGCACATGGTTCTTTTGTGTGTAGGGGTGACTTTTTTTATGCAGAAAAACGTTTGTGTCTCTGTGTAACCCTCTGTGACCGATTCTCCCCCTTCCAAGTTGGCCCTGCAGTTCCAGCCCTGGAATCTTGCCACTCACTCTGCCCTTGGTCCTCCACTTAATCCCTTTCTGGATTGGATTCCTGGGGCAACCCCTTAAATGTGGACCTGTGGCTGTGTAGGTATGTGAGTTCTTTATGGTAGCCATGTCCTGGATCCTTATCAGGCTTGAAACAGACAGCCAGAGACAGTTTTTAAAAACAATAACAAAGGTAGGTTTATTGAAACTCATCAATATAATTTATTAACACTTGAACAATCTATTCTGCCATGGTTCCCCAGAATGGAGTCAGTTCTTTCTAACTAACTGTTCTGTCTCTGTGAAATCTGAACCCTATCCCTTTCAATTGTTTGAATCTATCTATCCAACCCACTCTCTGTTTCTGGTCCTTTTTGCACCTTACTTTGATAGCGTGATGAACTAGAGCCCTCACAATATTGCCAATATTGCAAGAGACCCAGTAGAGAGCCCCTTGCAGTCTGCACACAGTAGGGCATTCGCGAGAGAGCACCAGTCCCCACCCGGTGTCTTGTCCGCATGTCGGTGTCCTGGGACACACCCAGGTCCCACCCTGCCCCTGCCCCACTGCCCCGATTGGTCGGTGGTTTTTCTTTTCTTTTTTTATTGTTTCGTCAACTATCGTGCTAATGTTAGCATGATAGATCCTGCTAACAGGCTGTTTCATACTACGTTGGCAACGCGCTAATGTGCTAATGATAGCGCCGGGTTTTTAAAAAAAACACAGTTGGCCAGACCCCGGGAGCTGCTGTCGTCTCGCGTGTGAGTGGCGACGCAGCCCCGGGGTGGCCTCTTGCGGCGATGTGTCGTGCAGTGTTCCCTGCTGCGATGAGGGCAGCGGCTGGCCTGCTGCTGGGCAGAGTGTCCCCTGGGACACTGCATGAGGGACAGGCAGCAGGGACTGCCCACCCCCCACACTCCCGGGTCCTTCCCGGAAGCACACCGGACAATGGCTCCACAGGCCCTCTGGTCGCATGACCGATGCATGAAAGAGAGGTTATTTTTGCCTTTCAGGTGAAAATAAGAAAACGCGCTATCAGCACTATCCATGGCCATGATAGCACCTGGTTCGCCAGAATGTCATGTAGTACAGCTGCTCATGAAGGGGGCAGGAAGCATGCTTAATACACTTTAAAAATGCCATGCGAAAAGGGCCTCTATTAGCTCCAAACTCTGTCTACTTCAACTCTATCTACTCTTCCTTTATCATCTCTCCTCTATAGGCCCTCTCTTCACAGCATTCCCTGAGCTGCAATTGGCTGGCATCAATCAGGCTTGCCCAGCTACTCTCTTCACCCCCCCCCCACCAAACATTATGTTTTTCTTAGCTGCATAATCCATCCAAAGCACTTTGGAAAATTCAGATACAGAGGAAATACTGTGGATGAACATTTGTTTTCGCCAGAGTAGGAGAAAACTAGCATAATTATTCACGTTCACATGCAAGGCCAAAACAGTGAAGGATTTACACCCCTAGTTACTTGTGCTCCTTCCTTCTCTTGCCCAAAAAAAGCCATGCACAACTCCCTTCCGCAAGCTCCCAAGTTTAAGAAAAAATGATGCGTACATTTCTTACAGTAAGAAGACATCAGTACTGGCTATCGAGCGAAGATTTTAAAATGCTGAGTTCTGTGGAATAAAAATAGTTGTTCTTGAATCCAATTCACACTTCATGCACAGCATAAGTAGCATCTCACTCAAGATGCACAGAATGCTGTGCTGAGCAAAACATGAGCAAGTTTTCTATAAGGACATTTATGCATTGCTTTAGAAATCACTTTGCAAGGAAACATTCATTTTCTTTCATTGACGTATATCTTCAGCTCACCACTCTTCTGGCAGCTTCTCCTTATTTCTTTCTGTTACTGGCAAGCTTGAATGAATGCTTTGCAAGAAAATACTGGTGAAAATGAACTAAAAAACTGTACTTCATGTAGGGGATTAAAATCATGAATTTGCACAGAATGTAAGATTTTTTTTAAAAATAACCACATCTTGTAACTAAAAATAGGAAAGAAATTAATAGAAACTCCCTTGCAAAGGGGGTCCAATTGGCTTCCTCCCTGGTCTCCCTCTGCTGGTAGGTGAAAACATTTTTATTCAGGCAGGCCTTTGAATAATTATAGAGCAATTGTGGGAGTGTGTATAGTGGTGTGCTATATTTTAAATCTATATGTTTTGAGTATTTTTAACTGATTTTAATCATTTTTAAAGTATATTGTTGTCAAATTTTTCTTTAATTTTTGTAAACTAATATTTTACCTTAATTACTGTATGCTGCCTTAAATCTCATCTTGCTAGAAAGATGGGGTGCAAATTCAACAACTATCCCCCTGTGTCTCTTCTCCCATGTCTTTCAAAATCTTTTGGAGAGAGTTGCTCTTTCACAGCTGATGCCATACCTGGCTATACACAGTCTTTTGGACGCATTTCAATCAGAATTTTGTACAGGTCATTCCACCAAAATGGCCTTGACTCATGCAGTGAACAATATTCTAGTGGCAAAGGTGCAGTGTTTAACTTTTGTGTTGATCCTCTTGGATCTTTCTGCAGCCTTTAACACTTTGTACCATCAGGTCTTACTATTACAGCTGATATCACTAGGATCCTTTTATTGTGTATGTTCTTTTTCTGTTTCATTTCAGGGATTTATGTCAAAAAAGCTTTCCCTGTAACAGTAGGGGAGCCACAAGGATCAGTCTTGGGTCCTCTTCTTTTTTTATTATATGCACTTTCCCTCAAATTTCTTATTTCTGAATCAGGTTTTCAGCATCATGTTTATGCAGATGACACTCAGATTTTTCATTTTCAAATCAATTGATACCACTGTGTGGAAGTCAGTGATGGACTGTCTGTCAGAAGCACAATGGCACCTGTCTCAGTTGCCAGAAACCTTGGAGTCCTGCTGGATGATAGTCTGTCTCTATGTCCTTTAATCAGGGCTACACCCTGATGTAGCATGTAACTTCCATCTTTTGAAGATCTGCAGGATCCAGAGGTTCCTGACTGTAGAGACTGCCCATCTGCTTGTTCAGGTCTTGATTTTCTCACGCCTGGATTATTTTAACAGCTTACTAGCTGTTTTGCCTTCCTGCTCTCTTCTTCCTCTGGTTTTAATTCAGAACAATGTCATCCAGGCTGTTTTAAATCTGCTTAAATATTCACCTGTTTCTTCTCCCCATAAAGTCCTTCACTGGCTACCAGTTCAGGACAGGATCTGCTTCAAATGTTTGGTTCTTGTATTCAAGGCTTTGCATTCTAACCTCCCTCAGTACTTTGCAGCTCAGGTAGTATGGTATGTTCCATTCAGGAATTTAAGATATCAGGTAAAGGATTATTGTTTGTTCCATCAACATGTACAGCTCGGTCAAGGCTGTGAGCCTTTCAAGATCTGGCTCTACGTTTGTGGAATGGTCTTCCTTTGTGGAATGGCTGTAGGAGGTTCTCACCTGTTTTTGTAAACAGTTGGAGACTTTCCTCTTTGATTCATCATCTTAAGCCATTGAGTTGTTTAAGGTGCTGAGATGGGTAGTGACTGGTGGGATGTTGGGGATATCATTCCATGTATTGTTATAGTGTTATGTTTTATTGTCCTTGTTCCTGATTGTATATGTTGATGTTCTGCCCTTTGGTGAAAAGGGTGTTATAAATTATCATTATTGTTAATAATAAATAAACAAACTGAAGTTGTATCTCCTTATGAAAATATATCCCTGCCCCCAAGAATGCCAGTAAGATTACCTTTGGAAGCCATACACAAAGAAACCCATTTGTACCTTTGAAAAATATGTGCAACTAAAATGAGTATATCTCATGAATGCCCACAAACACACTTTTGTCAATGAGGTAAGGCATACACAAATGTATTTATCTGGGGAAAATCACAGAAGTAAGTATGTGTTTCTGTATGGGAAGAAAAAGTCTCATGATTTGGTATACAACTGGGAGAAAACAAGATTGAGAGTCTAAAAACAAGCACAGTCCTGTTCCCCATGAACAAACTTGCATAATATGCTTACTGGGTTTCTAAAATACAAAACAAGAAAGCTTTTGAGTCCTCATAAGTAATTAATCAATCACACTTGGCATTGTAGACCCTGAGGAGGGGGAAGTGTGCTTTAAGGGGAAGGACAAAGAAACCATCCTGAATCTTACTGCAGAACCAGAGTATCTATAGTTAGCCAAGATTAAGACTGCTAGTCTGAAGCTTTTGTTTCAGATGTGATGGTACTAGAGTTAGGCCATTTCTGCACAACAGTGTTATAGTGCTATTTTTCCACTTTCAACATGCTTTGAAATTCTGAGGTTTGTAGTTTACCAAAGTCAAATTGGTCTCTAGCTGAGAATTCTAAATGTCTTTCCCTAAACTGCAAACCCCAGGATTCCATACAACGTTGAAAGTAGAATAAGAGCACTATAACAGTTTAGTGCAGAAATGGCCTTAGTATCAACTGTTCTTCTCAATCTATGTAGATAAGTGATTGACAACCATGTATCAATTTTTCTGTTGCCTTTTATTATATTTTAAATGTCTTTAAGCACTTTAAATGTTTTTAAGTTTTAATGTTTTTAATTTGTGTTTTTAACTTCTGTTTTTAACTTCTGTATTTTTAAAAAGGAAGTTTATTTTGGTTGTATTTTAACTTTTATAAGAGTTTTTTACTTGTATTGTGTTTTCCAAAGATTGTACACTGCCTTGAATCTCACACTAGAAGGAAAGTGGACTATAAATAGAATAGAATAGGTAAATAGATGACACACATTGGCTTCTGTGTTGGCTTTAAGCAGGAGAACTAAGTAATATGACAATACCCATAAGAGCAAAATGGCAATTGAATTTATCTGGTGCATAGGAATGGAAAGAATATCCACAAATATTTGTTTTCAGTCTGAAAAATGGATTTCCTGTCATTTGGGAAACCCAGCTGGGAAGAATTACAGAAAACCAATGGTTGTGCACAATTTTCACCCATTATTTGCATATCCAGGAGTGTGTTGGAAAATTATTCTGCACAGAAAGTGTTGTATGTGCTTGTATGAGCCTTCAGGTTTCTTGCTGATTTATAGTGACCCTATGGATTTGACAGGGTTTTCTTAGGTGAACAATACGTTTTGCCAATTCCTTCCTCTGAAACATAACCTACAGCACCTAGTTTTCATTCAAGCACTAACCAGGTCTGACCCTGTTTTGTTTCCAAGATCATATAGGATCTTGTACCTTTAGGACCTATGTAGCTGTAATTTGTAGGCTCACCCTGAACAAAAATATAGTGTTTAATTTGGTATAGAACTAACATGAATATATAATATTGTTCCACCTTTAAGAGAAACTCAGTATCATGAAAAAGAATTTTGAATCCTTTGTTAGCACCTAGCAATTTCCAACAGCTGCTCCAGGACATTCTAGGAAATTTAGCATGGATACCTGCTTCCCCTCCCCAGTTACATTTGCTAGGTGTAATAGCTTGCATGAAGGAGGTACTCCAGCAGGTTATGTATAGAAGACAAGCTTGTAAGAAGGGCTTCAAACCTGAAGCTCACCCCAATTATTTCTTTGATCTTGTCCTTCAGGTTAGTGTGTAGAATGGCCTGGTAGATTCACTTGTCTAACACAAGTGTTGAGGTAACATTTTTAAGGAGAGAAAAATACCATTTATCTAATTTTTACCTGATACTGATTTAGATTTATCTAAACCTTTTTTTTTTGCATCCTAATTTCCACAAGCTCAGTGGAAAGACTGTTTATAATATAATCACAAAGTCCTAACAAAATCCATTACTATTATTTAAAAAAATGCACTGTAACAAACATTAAAATAATTATTAACAGCAATATTTTTTTAAAAAAAGTCAAGTACATGGGCTTTAAAATCACCCTTTTTACTATTCATTGAACAGATGGCCACAAAATGTAATGACAATGTGGTCAAATGTATCTGCTCTAGCAGCTTCTTACAATGTAAAAAGGGGTCAGTCTGTTCCCTACTATGAATATCTTGATTGTTTTCACATTGGGAAAGATCATTCTCAGTGATGGAACAAGGGAACATATGATTAGGTGGGAAGGCATGTGTTTTGAATGGAGAAGATTCCAGGTTCAATCCTTTATGTCTTGAGTTAAAAGGATTAAGCAGCACACAGTATGAAACATTTTTGCCTTGAAACCCAGGGAAACTACTTCTAGTCACAATGAGCAATAATATTCTACGGACAAATGTACCAGGCTTAGTATGAGACAGTTGTCAATGCCAGAGGAATCTACACATGCTCACCTCCTAGAATAGATAGTTGGCATTGACAAGGGCAGAAATTTGGGGTTGACTCTGTTATCCTCCCTCCCCTGATTTTCCCACATATGTGTGAGCCAGATAGCACTGTTATAGGTGAAGTAAATTTTTCTATTACCTCTCAGTTATAGCAGTGTCGTTGCTGTAGGGTAGTTTTTCTTCTGGACACTAACTTCCTTATTAGGTTCTGTTCCTTTACAGAGACAAAAAGAAAAAAGAAAAGGAATGGCTTCAACCTTCATTCAACTGTGTTAGTCCCACCAGACAAACATTGTTTTGGAAGGCACATTTGGGTCAGTGTGAGGTCCATTGATTTACTCTCACTTCAGCATATGTATCAGGTTACAGGCTTTGGTTTCTGCTCAAAACACTTCCAGTTTCCCCTCTAGATTGTATCTGCTTCTGCATGGACTGTTAATTTACCTGTGAGAGGTTATACCATACCAGTGTAAAGACATGACAAAACAGCAACAGTGCATTCCAGTATATGCTGCACTCTCTCTCTCTCATCTCTCTCTCTCTCTTTTCCCTTTAGATTTTGATGAGCCTCAGAGGGTTATCTGTATCTGCCTATCTCATCTCGTCTGATCTGAACTATCTGATCTGATCTTCCCAAGGGAAATGAGAATGGAGGGAGGGGTGTGCCACCCTGAGCAGCACCTAGATGAGGTGTACACTGTGCTATGTTAACTCAACCTGACAAAGCATGATAATTTGACTGTTTTGTTCTTATTGCTTAGGAGCTGCTGTGTAACTAGAAAATATGGTAGCAATGAAGTTTGGTTTGTCTCAGTTCCTCTCCTCAGAAGTAATTGATAAGGACACGAAAACTGTTCAGAAAAGCAGCAGCAGTGGAGTCATGTCTATGCCCTAAATGCAAGCAGTATTTTCTGTCATAGCTAGCTTATTGGGGAAATCTTACCCTGATTTCTGGGGTCCCATGAGGGACACCTCAATGTGCTCAAACAATGGGGAATGGGAATTAGCAAGAGCACAAGCTAAGCAATGCAAGAGGCAGGGCAACCTAGCGAGATCTTGAAGCCAAAGTCTATGGGGTCAGGCTGAGTCAATAAGCAAACAGAAGTAAATAATAATTGTTTCTTTTATTTGTGAAAAACGCAGTCAAAACACATGTATGCGATCACTCACAGAGACCTATTGAAAGAAAGGTAGGAGTTGGATAGAGGGTTTTAAGAGGGATTTTTGCATGGGAAATACTACACCTGTCCTGAAGCCCAGGTAGTCTGAAGAAGAGTCTGTAGAAGTGGAGATTCTCAGCGCATGGAGCTGAGGGGAAGGCTCGTTGAACGGAGTGGCAGCAAGGTGGGATGGAAGTCAGAGTGATCCGAGCAATCTGAGCAATCCGAAGAAGCGTTCAAAATCAGGGGGTCTTATAGGGGAAAACGTGCCCATGGGCTAGTCTGTTTCCGGGGATAACAATGAGTTTTGGGCTGGAGACAAAGCCTCTGAAAGGTCAGTATTTTGCATGATTGAGTTATGACAGTGTTGTCAATAGAGTAGACAGTATGAAAACGCAGAGTGCTTGACAGTTGAGTATTCAGCTCGTCAAGCTGCCTGCTCGGGGCAGGGAGCCTTTTGTAAACAGTGTGCATACATAATATGATCTTAAAGTGTACTTGCCTGGAGGTCTCCTGAAGTTGCAGTCTGGCAATTACTGGCCTGCCTGGATTTGTTTTGAATGGTTCAGCTATTTTCGGCAATGCCTGTGTGTGTGCTTGTCCAGGGGCCTTGCAAGCATGTGGAGAGGAACGGGTAGTGAAGGCCAAATTCTTGATATCAAATGATATCTAATATACCACAAGTCCAGACAAGAAACTACGGTAACAGTAAGAACTAGAAATGGAGTCAGACTTATTCATTTTAAAAAATACATATGTTTGAAAGTTCCAAGAAACACCTGCCATTTCTGTGTGTGTGTGTGTGTTCTCCAATTATCTTAGAAAATATCTATAGTTTGTTTTGCCATGGCTCACTTTCACTCTCATTTGACTTTCACTACCATCAGTGACCATTTGGTAAGCTTTTAGTGCTTATGTTCCCCTTCACACTACAGAATTAAAGTGGTATGGTTTTGCTTTAACTGCTGTGCATCCCTCCTATAGAATTCTGAGATTTACAATTTTGGGAGAAGTATTTAGGCTTTTCATCTAGAGAACTTTACTGCCTTCCGAAACTACAGAACCCAGGATTCCACAGGATGTGTCTACAGGCTATGCTAGTTAAAGTGGAATCACAGTGTTCTATTGTGTGTTGTGAAAGGATCCTATGGAACCATGCGACTTTTGTCTATTCACTGTTGCCAGGGTTCACACATATACTAATCCAAAGAGCACCGCCTTCACTTCTAAAGAGCCTCATGTGACCCATGACCATTGCAAGTTAGGGGCAAGTGATACTGAAACAGTAGCATTCAGTGAAAAACTATGGAAAACTGAAGTGCTGGGAACAAATGTTCATATTCTATTTCTGCTTTGAAACCCAAAATTAAACAGGGGAATATTTTTACCTTAAAACAATGGTGATATTTGGAACACAAAAGAAATGGGTCTGTTTTGAAGAACTGAATGGGACTGAAGTGAGTGGGATGGGGAAAGCACACAAACAGTAACATAAGAGTATACAATTAGAATATACAATTAGGAACCCAAAAACCATGGCAATGGCCTAAGAATCCTGTTGCCATGGGATTTTTCCACATTCCACCAAATGCTGATGTTATAAAGGGGCATTGACCACTAACTCTACCCACTCAACCACTCCTCCATTGGCCTTTTTATGGACCCCAGAAAGGCAAGGACATAGCTTGCCGCTGGTAATAGTCCAAGGATTGTGTCCACATCCTCATGATGTACAAATTGAAAATTATCTATTATGACAAACAGGGCCTGAAGCTGCATCCATTCAGTCTGTATCAACAGTTGCATCCAATTCAGAATGAATCCAAGCTCTAAATATTCTTCATGTGGGTCACAACGTAAAAAAGTACCTGGCTGTTTGAAGCAACTCTGCTGAATGAGTCTTTGCTGATAAAGTCTTTACAGAGTACTTCTTACTGATATTGTTATTGCTTCCCACGGTAAGACAGCATAGGCTTTTGAATAGGCTTTGGTCCATGCTCATTTGGATTTGTTTCATGTTTTCTGTCAATGTCTGAGTTGTCATTTTCCTAGAGAACAAGGGAACTGATTTGAGTCCATTCTATAAGAAGGGACACTCAGATGTGATAGCATCCAACTCACTGGCCACTTCCTCCTGCCAGGTATCAATTAGGATTTCAACAGAAGTGATCCTTCATCCTGCTGGAGCCAACCGTCTTAATTGACTTCCACCCCTGCAGAAGATGTACATCTCGATAAGTCAAAAAGCCAGCTGGTAGTAATCTTACCATAATAACAGAACAATGGAGAGTTAGGTCTAACATTATCATCATCATCTTATGCAGCACATAATATCCTAAGTCCACACTAAAGTCAAAGGAACTCCAACTCTACCTCTTGACTATCATAACTAACTTAGGAGGAGAGACTTTTGAGCAGTAGATAAATGATCCTAGTCACCTAACTTCAAATGCACACACAAATCCAGCAAATAGTAGTGTGGAATCTTGGTCAGGGTGGTGTTACTAGGCCATACAACTCCACACTTTGATATTGTTTAATTGGAGAAATATGATTTAATTGGCAAGATATATTATTTGGCATTGCTATTGCTGTATGCCCAGACTGGATGAGAGGAGATGGCTGTCTGAACATGTGCATTGTGAATTAGGTCAGAAAACACCTCTAGGCATAGCCAGGTCATAGTCAGGAAATCACCAGGAAACTCCAGAGATAATGGGCTTGCAGTTAGTCCTAACAACTTGACCTTTCAGACAATAGTGTTTTGGAGCTTCCCATAAGACTGCTTATTATCTTAATTCCTCTTCCTCTGACCAAGCAAGCCCTTCTTTTGTCCTTAAACTTGTCTGACAAACACCAAGCTAGCAGGGCGAGTATTAGCCCTTTGTCACCTGACCCTAAGACCATTAGCCCATTCCGGACCTCATGGTCCACTTTGTGAACTCAATTGTTCACTCAGCCGGACAGCCATTAACACCCTTGCTCTCCAGGCAGATATTGGGTGTATACACCTATTTTTGGCCATTCAACTTGTAGTATACTGAGGGCTGGTCACCATTCTGCTGCTCTGATTCAAATTGTGTACTGTCCTTTGACACGAGTCTAAGCAACATTGCAGCATCTTTGCTGCTCTTCTAGATCAGTAAATATCATCCACTATATCCTGAAATCTCACTATCCAAAATGTTACTTCCTTTTCTTTCAGTTAGCCTTGTGTGATTGTGTAATTGTTTGGACCTTGTGTGTGTAATTAATTCCCCCGATAAAACACATTAAGCTTGTTTTTGGATCTCTGGCTGATTCTTCCCTGCAGAAGTACTGGTAAACATTGGTGTATAATATATTGTTAGGTTGCTCCCCCTCTCTCAGGCCTCCTATTTGAGCAAACCTTTTCATGGAAGTATAGGTATCACAGGAGGACTCCTGAATCACCCACATTTTAGATTAACAGTGATTCAAAGGCAGCATAGAGAAGTGTTTTGAGTACTGAGCTACCACCCTGGAGAACATGATTCATTTTCCCACTCAGCCATGGAAATACACTGGGGGACCTTGGACACATCGCACACTCTCAGCCCCCAGGAAATCCCATAATAGCTTCACCTTAGGGTCTCCATAAGTCAGAAATGACTCGAAGCACACAACAATAGGGTAGTGCAATCATGGTAAATCACTTTAATCCCATGTCTTCATCCCCAGATCTTGCCTGCTGCTGTACAAAGAAACCCAGCAGGCAAGGCTGGAAGAGACTGATTCACTATCAGTGTTTCCTCTAGCCAGGTCTCTGTGATATGAGTCAGGTTGGCAGGTTCATACAGGATCAAGTTCTAGAAAGCTGTCATTTATCATTCACCAACTTGCAATTCACTCATAGCATTTTTATTCCTGTGGGGCTCTTGCTACTGCAATCTGAATTGCTACTGCTACTGAATTGAGGGATAGTCTGGAGAAAACCAATGCCATAGAGCTCCTGTGATGACAGAACTATCCTTGTTCCTGATCTGAATTTTATTCCTTATTTCCTGAGCTAAATACATTCTCTTTCTTAAGCAAGGCATGTGGCTCTTGTTTTGCTGCACCCATGCTGCTCTCTCCATTGGCTTCCTCTGCTTTCTTGCCTTTTACCTTTGCTTAACATCTATGAAGATCAGTCAAAAGTAGGCAGAATACCTGAGGAGCAGAGCAGCTTGGTCAATGGTGTTCAAAGAATCTGCATGCCTGGCTTCTCTTTGACATTAAGGCATTTCAACCAGTCACTGCCAAAGGCTTCAACACCACCACCATGAACTCTCTTACCACATTATAATGTAGATTAATAGGCTTTCTATGCTGCCACATAACATATGGTTTTAGCACGTGATTACTGCCGTCTCATTGAACATGATTCAGCTGCTGCAGCAGAAAAGAGCCCTCTGAATTTAAAATGGCATCAATTAAACATGTTTAATTCTTGTCCTGGCCAGAGGGCTGTATCACAGCTGGATGATAGTGTGAGGAAGACAGTTTGTTCCGGTCGTAACAGATCACTTTGAACAGCATCATTTATCTAAATTACTTCTAGCAGTGTTCAAATGCAGAATGTGAATTCACCTCTTCAGGGACTCTGCGTAAGAATGGTGAGTACCACCTAATGGAGATGCATACCGATAAAATACAATGGGACTGAATCATCCCACTCCCAAGAACACAATGGAAAGGTAAGTGAAGGAAAGCAAGAGAAAAAAGAGAGAGAGCAAGAGATCAGATTCAGAGTAGAATTATGTGTCTGAAACTATTTTAGCAATCCTCGTGTATGAGCCAACTGTATATAAGAGAGTTTGGAAATGACACAAGTTCCAGAGATATATTTTGATTCCATACATCCCCAGAAAACCACAGAGATATCTGAGGATACCGGCACTGCCACAAGCAAAACCTAGGAATGGGGAGGTGGAATTGTATTAAAGTATCATGATTCCAGAGACCCAGCATGGTGTAGTGGTTTGAGTGTTGGATTATGAACCTGGAGCCCAGGGTTTGATTATATTCTTGGCCATGGAAACCCATTATGTGACCCCTGTTACTTTGGTGGAGAAACCCTATCTCAGGGTCTACAATTTTAATATTAAAATAAGATTATGTGTGCCAGAAAGGTCCCCTGAAGGGGCATGTAGGCAGCAATGGTCAAAAGACTGAAAACCAGGTCAGGCCAGTAAAATCCCTGATTACGTAGCCCCAGGAGACCTCGTGGTGTGTGAGTTCACAATACACAAAGGATCCTCAGCCTCAAGATGCCGACTTGATGGGATTAACAGACAAGCCCAAAGCTGAGCAAATATTTCATCAAGTGAGGACCCTTAACATAACCAAAAATCCGGAGACGTTGGCAACACACAACAAATCCTATCAGGCAAAGGAAATTACCAATATGGAGCTACGTGCTCACTGAAACTCCCATTGTTCTCCCCAGGAAAGGATTAATCCTCCAGGTACTTTCCCCCCTATAATTACCCCCAGCTTTTGAGCGTTTCTTCGGATCACTCCTGGTCATCCCAGCCAACCATTGCTCCATTTGTAGAGCAATCCCCTCAGCTTCCTCTTTGCTGAGTCCCACTTCTTTGCTGCCCTCCTGGACTCAGGACTGCAGGACAAGGTGCAGTATTCCCCAACAACACCCCTTCAAACTCCCCTGTCTAATTTCCTCTCTTTTACTTCTAAATAGCTCTTGGGTGAGTGTGTGCGTGACTGCATCGGTTCATGAAACTTACATTTAATAAACTCATTTATTTGGCAATTTGGTGTGGTTTCTGACTTGGCCTGACCCCATAAAAACTGGGTAAAAAGACCCCACTAGGTTACCCTACCTCTGGCATCGCTACTGTGTGTGCTCTGACTAGTTTCCATTCCCCATCATGTGGAGCACATTGAGGCATCCCCCAAGGGACCCCCGATATTGTGGTAACACCCTGAATGTATCACATACTCTCAGCCCCAGAAAACCCCATGATAGGTTCATCTTAGGATCACCATAAGTTGGAAACAACTTGAAGACACACAACAACAACATGATTCCACTCCCTCAATCCATGGGTTCTATCCTCTAATTTTATTGGCTTTATAAAAATCTATAGGGAGTATTGGGTTTGGACCAGGGAGAACTGTCTTCACATCCTAAGTCATTATGCTCTTTAATCTCTGGTAAGACTGAGGGCTATCAAGACTGGGTTCAGATCCCAATGAAAAATAATTTTTCACACCCTCCACCCTAGCCTGGGTTGCTAGTTTTTTCAAATAGCAATACAGGAAAGCCATCTCTGTTGCCAGGCCAGGTCAATTCAGGCCAGTACATGTGAGGTGGACCTATATAAAGCCTATGCCAAGTCTAGATTTACTCATTCACAACTGTTCCATTTTCATGATCGCTATTTAGTCACTATTGTGGCACTGTTGCTACAATTGTAACTTCCTCCTCCTATCCTTGTCTATTTTACATCAGCTACATGGGGGAAGGAAGTCTGTTCTGCTGGTGATCAGAGCATGGGTTAATGATTTTTTAGTAGATTTGGGTGTGTGTGTCAGGCCACGATTGATTACTTAACTAATTCTTACCTTACCTGACCTCCCGCCCCCCCTAAAAAAAAAACCTCTGATCATTTACCAATGTTCTGATCACCAACAGAATGGACTTCCTTTTGGCTGTAATTGACATAGAATACTAGTTAATATCAACTTTTTACACTAACTGTTAATGCTAATGTCATCATCATTGCCATCATCACCATTCTTATCATTATAGTTTTCATTATCATTGTTATCAATAGCTATGGGGAGGTCACATAGCTACTTTTGTGATGCTTCTCATAGTGTGGGTGTAATGAATCAATGGAAGTCCTGCTCATTTGAAGCTTTCATTGCACACAGGGTCTCCTTATTACACAAGGCAACAATCAGGGGACATATAATCAAGGTAGAAGCACAAAGTAATTGGCAATAACAGAAAGAACATTCTGAAACCCTTCAGCTGATAATGCAATTAGAGACTCTGCACAGAGTGACAGGGTCACACCAGGCCTCTGAAAAGTCATGATTGCTAGAAACAAGCTTGATTTTCTGAAAATGTCACAGGCAGGGAGAAAAAAAAAAGGTCTCTCTTCTCTTTAAATTGAGATTTATTTTTAAGAAAGTGGGAAATGACCACTTTGGTGGATTTTCTTCCTAACAAACCAAATATATTTATTGGCACATGTGTTTGTGTGTATACAGAAAATGAGAGAGAGAGAGTATGAAATACACAAACAATGCACACCAACCATAAGATTCAACTGGGTTGTTGTTTGTTTTCTCAAACACCAAATTTCTAGCTGAAACCTTCTAGACATTCTGTTCCCAATAGAATAAAAAACAGGGAATCTTAAATCCCATTAAAATCTGTGGGAAGTGTAACTAAAGATATTAAGTGTCATCCAAAATATTGGGATCTGAACCAAATGCACATTTTGGAAAGTAAGTGATGCAGTCAGCACTAAGTACTTTTAACTCTGATGTGCTTGTATCCAGGGATATATTTGCATGTGTTGAAAGGAGGGGGCAGGAATCTGGTTGTGCCAGCATAGCAGTGATATGGAATGCCACATTTGTAGGGCTGCATGATTCCCATGGCTGGGAGATCATCTAGAATGATATGCTAGGAGTCTGCAGTGGATAGGCATTATTTTGTGTGGGCGATTCATCTTTCGTGAGCAGACATATGTTCAGCTCATTTGAAAATAACTTGTTGCTTAAAGTCACTGAATTCAATGTGAGAAGCAAGTGTGATGAAGTCCCTTGAAATTAAAGTGTCAAATGTCCCCAGCAAATTCCCCCTAAAGTCCCCAAAAGCGTTTTTTCCCCTCATATGAAATATTATCTTTTTTGGGGTTACCTTTTTGGTATATTAATCAGCTGTGAGATATCCTTTTTGAAATGAGGCAACTAAAACTACATATGTTATTATGACTATAGTGTTCCTATAAATCTGATCTGTTCAACTTGCCACCCTTGAAGCCAGTTGGAGTCATTTCACCATATGTGGTACCCCCAGTGATTTGAAAAGCCTCTTGTTTTTACTACTTGTCTAGGACTAGAAAAACACAGTGTTTGCCAAGTACCTGATAATCCATAATACATGGCTGTGGGCTGACTTCAGCTTGGTAGGTCATGAATTGTGCAGGTCTGCCAGAGATTTATACATTATAATTCTTGCTTGTTTCATTTTCAACCCCTTTCCCAGATGCTCTTAACAATGAATCTCAAGATATGGAAAGAAACTGGAAAGGCAACAAAAGCAGAGAATGGCCCATTCTCTTTACTGCATGGTAATCTATCAGCATATCACATACAACCAAAAGTAATATATCCAGGCTCTCTAATGTTAGTGATAGCCACAGAGGAAAGTAAATTTGAAGTGAATTGATCTGAACAATTCTGTACATTGCCATTTAAAAGTAAACCTTGTTGACCTCCTTGTAACCTCCGACTAAGTGTGAATAGGACTGTAGCCTAAAGCAGAAAAGCTCAGCATCCTTACTTAGGAGTAAGTCTTACCGAACTCAGCAGGACTTTTCTTTTTCTAAATAAGCATGGATTGGATTCACTGTATACCTCTTTTTTTTCCACCTGCCCCCTGCTGTGCCCAATTATTTCAAGTGCCACAAGAGAAGTTTGATGTAAGAGAGGCATATGTTGCAATTAGTATGTGCAATGGGCCACATTTGATAGAATGTTGTGAGTGTTAAGATCAAACACAAGCCACTTCAGAGTAATTTTGCACAGTATAAAATTGGAATGAATTAAAAAGAACAACAGCAACAACAAAAACAGCAAATAACACAAGCATAGGTGTTAAGATTAGCTTCCCCAGCTGGAATACTTAGGAACACTTTTTCCCCTGGGATCCCAGTGTGGTAGGTAACAGAGATAGAAAAAGGTGTTTCTCAAGAATGATTTGACCCCTGATCTATATGGTTTGCCTTTCTATTAAAATCCACACAATGTTAAGAAAGTCATTTGTTGCTAGGTTCTCAGTGACTTAGTAGACACATCAGTAATCTTAGTAGACATCCTGATGCTGCACTGATGCTGCATGAAGTAAATTAAAATTTTGTAGAATACAAAAAAAAAAAAAGCTAAAGAAGAAAGGATGGAAATAATATTTGTAATTAATCATTCCCAGGTTTGTTTTTGTTTTTGTTTTGTTTTGTTTAGAAAAATGGTGTCACAGCGGTTGGAAAACCTCATCATAAAGAATGATAAAATTATAATTTTGCACATTTTTCTCCTTGTGTTCGACATCCCACTGTGTTGTGGAGGAACTATTCTGTGGAGGAAAATGTGTGGCTGTTTTGTGCAAGGAAAGGAAACCACCTATATTCTACATGACAAATGAGTTTCCTGTGCAGATTTTGAAAACTTCTTGCAGTTGGGACATATTCCACACAAAATTCATTCAACAGGGTTTTCCCAACACCTCAGAGTGAGAGAGGAAAAAAAAAACTATTCAGGAAACAGCATAGAACTTTCATCTCTGTGAGATCTTGCCAGGATTTCCCAACACTAAAGAAGCATTTTTTTTTTACCATTTCTTTTAATCTGAATACTCTTTCTCTCTGATATGAAGATGTGATGTGCTTCTTTGAAAAGTTAAGATGAAGATGTTTGTCCAACAAGCACAATGGATAGTTTCCTTAGAGCAGGAACTTATCCTTGCAGCTTGCCTTGCACTAATGCATACATGCAAACTGAATGTTAGGTCAACCCTCGGGCAGGTTAATATTTGTTACAAGACAGAGAATATCCAGTTGAGTCATTCTACAGAAAACAAATCTTCTTAGCTTATGATCCCATTTTGGCCAAAGGGCAATGTTGTCCGTCCAGTCACAGAAGAATATGATAAAGTTAGGCATGGGAAAGATCAAGAAGCGGGCAAAATCACAAACAACATATATCATATTAGGCATGCTCTTCTAATAATATAAATTGGGCAAAAAAGCTGTCAGTAAGGTAAACATGACAAGGAATTTCCACATAGGGTCAGTTTGTCTTTTTGAGAGAAAATACATATTAAAAATGTGTTATCAGTAATTCATGTCTGCCTAAATTTGTGAAATTCTCTGTAAATTCTTTTAATATATGCATTTAACTAGCATTTGAGTATATATGATCTAATATTTTTAATTTAAAGATTTATACACAAATAAAATGTAATTCTCAATCATGATTAGATGTGAATTTTCTCTCAAAATATGCATTTAAATGAATATTTTGACATACTTAGGTTGAATAATATGCCCTTTAGGAAGTGTCTCTGTTTCCATAAGATACCTCAGACCATTTTGAAGTCATCTAATAGATACAGAAGGCTGTTGTGGTGATTATAGCGGTCCTCCCTTGTCAAGAGGCAGAGAGCTCTGACAAGACAAAAATTGGTATTTGGGGTATGTATCAAGAAACAGGTACTGTTTGGCAGTCTTCCTTCTGGGTGAGGGGGAAAAGAAGAGAGGAAGTCATAACAGCATCAGAAAAGGAGAAGGATGTGTTAGCTGGCAGCAGTCTTTCTACTCTGGCCTGAATGTTTGGACTATAGGCTGAGGAAATGTCAGTTCCTCCGCTGATTCTTCCAACCCATAAAATTAATCTTTCTGGCTGTAATCTTCTGCATCCTTCCCTGGAAGTCAATCTAACTGAAATCAGTGAGATTGAACTCTAAATAGACATAAATATGGTTGCACTTTTGAACTGCCAAGAATTATGTGTTAGCATTAGAAAGCAACATTCTTTTACCTATAATACCTGAAGTGGTTGCTTTGTATGGGATTCCTTTTACCTCCCTAATTTCACTAACCTTCCTTGGGACTGAGGACTTCCCACAGTATCCTGAATGTGATGAGTAATCTATTTACACTGTCTGCCCCTCTTTATTTTTGAGGGAGAAGGATGTGGAATGTTGCCATTCCTGCTGAGCTTTAAGTAAGACAAAGCATCTTCAGGGCGTACAGTGACAAAGAATAAATTATATCTGTGGCTTTTGCAGATGGTTAGATAAATCCCAGCAAAAGGAAAGGGACAGAAATATTGGTTCTCTATTAACTAATAAGTAGATATCTGGAAACTTTTATTGAATCTAAAAATGATGAATGTCTCTAACATTTAACAGCTACAGGAGGTGACCTTTATCAAATAATCACCTATATTCTAAGATGACTATAGAAGAACCTGGACATAGTACAAAAATGTGTGTTAATAAAAATCATGACACTATTACAACACTATTACAACAATTATTAATGTTAGCTTCCCTGCAACACACACACACACACACTTAAGTTCATGCACAAAGAGACAGCTAATATTAAATCATTAAAATCTGGATTATTTATTTCTTAATGTATATATAACCCATCTTTTGAAAATAGCACTTAAGGTAGCAAACAATAAAACTAATATATATATATATATATATATATATATATATATATATATATAAATTAAATAGAAAAAGAAAGCAGATTAAGATTCATCTTATTAAAGAAACAATAGCTCCATTCAGCCAACACACAGTTTCCTGACTGGGAGGAATATAGTGTTTGTCCATGAGGAGATACATGACAGGAAGAGAACTAGGCTAGCCATCCATACTGGGGTTTAAAACTCCCCACCACCACAAAATCCCTTGCATCCCCATCAAATCTATTTCTTCATCAATCCCCATACATCATAGATCATGGTGACTAGCAGATGTTCCACAACAACACCCTCTCAAATTGGTCCTTTAGGAAACAAGGGATCCACCAAAAACTATTCTTCCAAATTCCATCCCAAACAAGTAACCTAGAAGGATATAATTGTTAATGGTACAAAAGTTGGTGAAATGTCCAGGAGAATCCATAGGGGAAAATCTCCTGTTTTCCATTTTCCATTGTAGACCACATACCATGGTTTCAAACAAGTCCTCTCCTTTCCAGGACTTCTTGGATGAGATGGATTATCTAGATTTGTTTCAGTTTTTTTTACTTATGACTAATTTATGAGACAAACTAGTCCAGAGGGAAAAACTGAAACTAATCCCAGGGAATTCGTCTCATCCAAGAACTCATGGAAATGTGACACTACCACATAGCCCAACAGTGGAATGGCAACCACCTGACTTACAGGGCAGGGTGGTTTGCATTCTGGGTGGATAGCACTCCTGTAGCATGCTGGCTATGCCGGCAATGTTTTTCTTCTTCCCAGTGTCATGCCCTGCCCTAGAGACCCTGGCAGTGAGAAGAAGGATTCGGAATCTGAGGCAGAGGCTTCTCCAGAGGCAAAATTTTCCCCAGAAACTTGTTCAGGAGAAGATAAAAAACAACATGAGGGGCTTGAGCAAGGGCAACAAATATCAGAGGATGAGTCAATGCAAACTCTTACTGTGCAAGAGAGACAACGTCAGAAAGAGGGGCTGCACTGCTCTACATATTAAAGTAACTAGTTATCCCTAATGAAGGAACACATGTGGCAATAGCATGAGTAAAATAAAAGGCTGCCCACTGACCCTTCCCTTTCAGGGTCAGCAACCGATCTTTCCGGTTGTGAAGCCCTGCACTGTGTTCTTTTGTATCTGGATGTCTTGAACCTCTCCGTGTTTGACTATGACTTAGATTTTCCCTTTGGATTTGCTTGTTCTGAAATCTGAATTCTGTTTCTCTTGCCTTGTGAGTAAGCTCTGCTCTGCTGCTTGTTGATTAATTATCTGCTCTGCCCTGGACACAACACCCAAGGGGCAGTGTGTCCTCAAATAGCCTACTGAGAAGGGGGAGCCAGCAGCCTATTGAATTGAACCATTAGTTTGAATCTATTGGCTGCTGTGTTGATGCAGGGAGGATCTGCCCTGGCTGTGCAGTTTTCCCTCTGGTTCGGTGCTGGGGTACTTATTTCCCCGCAGCCCCAGCTTTCAGCCAGTTCTTCACTGGACATTGCTTATCCATTCCCCCTTTCGAGTCAGGTCTGCTTTTGTCAGTTTTGCTCCGGTGGAGTCTGAGCACTTGGTGGTGGCACTATGTTTGGTGGCATTTTATGTTGTATGTTTTGTATTCCTTGTGATCTTCTCACAACTTTTGGGGTGATTGCATGGTACAGGTTTTGGGGGTCTCCCATGTTATTGGTGTGGTTTGGGGTTCCCTTTTGGGGAGGAATGCATTGGGGAGGAAGGGGACTTTCTGGCCCTACTGGTGGGGCAGGGCTTTTCCACCCCCTGTCAGGACCCTGCCACTCCAGGACTCAAGCTCTGAGTCTGAACCAGAAGACTTCAAAGCCATGGAGCCTGCTGCACCAGCACAGCCCACCTCAAAGGCTGCCATGGAGCCTGCTGCACAGCCCACCCCAGAGGCTGCCCTGGACACAGAGCCCTTGGCCCCAGTAGCCCCAGCAATGGAGCCAGGGGCTGCCTTAGACCCAGAGATTCAAGAGCAGGTGCCTAATTACCAGCAGCATTGGGAGCAAAAGAGTGCTCTCAGAAGGTCAGAGCGTTTAAATAGGAAACACCAAGCAATCAAGCTCCAGCTGAGGTAGCACCTGGGTGAGGGCCTGCTTAATAAAAGCACTCACTCAGCCTTGGGTCTTTGTCAGCTCACAACTGTCTATTTTGGGTGTGCCTGCTGGGCTATTGGGGACCCTTGCCTTGCTTCCTGACACTCTGAGGAACAAACTCTGTGGTATGTGGACTCTGTTTGCTGTTTTGCCTGGCTGTGCTGTAACAGCCAGGGATATCCCTGCTGCAAAAGTCTCTTTAATTTACTGCTGCCTTATCTACTCACTGCTGAAGTAAAGCCCTTTGATTTATTGCCTGTCTGCCTTATCTGGGAAAAGACTTATTAGCCGGCTCTTGGCTGCCTGCCATGCCTTGGCGTTGACACCTCCCTGGCAACAGGGAGGCCATGTTGGTTTCCTAAACCCATGGTTGGCTGTTCCTGTCACTCCAACAGTTTTGGTGGTGACAGGTGTTGATCTCATCAGTCAACAACAGGGTGATCAATGTCTGTATCCAGTCTCGTGCATATGCCAACCTTAGCAGCTGAAGCCAATAAAGTTGTGGCCTTTATCTCCCAATTCCTGTGTCTGCATCTTTTCTCCCAACGCTACTTGCCTCTGGACATGCAAATTGGAGTTTGGCCAATTGCACAGTTTCATGAAGTCCAGAAGCAAAAGAAGAGAAAAGATGGGATCATAACTTGTCAAAAGAGATATTGACATGCTGGTTGCTTTTAAAAGCCAGTAAAGACAAGAACTAAATACATACAAGGATCTCCCTTCTCAAAAGATTTTGTCTACATCATTGAGATGTACAAATGTAAAAGTATCCATTACAACTAGAAGGAGTAGAGACAAAAATTATTTCCACTAGATTTGGATGAATCATACCATATACTAGTCAGAAAGGAACTGAGCAAGTATATCTGAAAATATCAAGTATGTAATATTGTTCAGTATCAATGCTCATATGTTCCTTGTGAAGGCTCTACATAAAAACTGGCTGTATCTATAGTCACATCAAAATATAGAATATTAGGAAATACTACAGTCTTAAAAATGAATTACATATACTCTGGCAAACTACCATTTCATGTCATCAATAATTATTTTCCCTTCTAAATATTATGTTCTCTGGGCTAAAGTATGAAAATGCAGAGGGACAAAAAGTTGGAAACCAAATGCTGGTTTCATAACGTAGTTTATGAGTTCATCTTTTATGCATTTCACCAGCTCTTTTTCTTTTCTTTTTTTGTTTGTTTAACACGGTCTGCTTAAGTTAACAACATATTAATATATCAGCTCCAAATAACTACTGGATACAAAAGCTTTGATTTGCCCATTCATGTCAGTCCAGTCAGTCAATATTTGTATTGGCAACCACCTGAAAAATAAACATAGTTATGGAAAACTGTTTTGTACATCTTGCTAACTAATGGCAGCATACGCAGTAATCAGATGATTACCTTTTGTCAAAGAACAATGATGAAGATCTACAATTTAACAAGAGAGGGAGAAAATTTCATCAAGAAAATGAGTAACAGAATAAACTAATCAAGACACTCCATTTTCATATTATTATCTAAGACTGCAATACACAATTGGCATTTAATATCTGTCAGACACCATTTAGAGAATGCCAGAAAGCTCAGTTCTCACTAAGTTTTGCTTTTGTTGTTGTTGTTATTCCTTGCACTGACTTCATAGCTTTTCCTAACCTACGCCTATAAGCTATTGAAACCAGCTATATGAGTTGATTTTGATAAAATAAGCTCTCTGGCTGAATGGCTTTGTTGGAACAGAGAGGAGTCATAAGTAGAAGTGTATTAAGCTTCCATTAGAGGAGGTGCTGTTATACAAAAGGTCTATGTGTGCTATTGGCTACATGGCTACAAACTGATCTGTGCAAAAGGGCGTCATTTCACACATCTCTCCAAAAGGACATCACTCTGTACAAAGCTCTGTAGGCACTTCTTGCTGAGTGCATAGAGATATGAAGAATATATGAAGACTATGAATTCTGTAGGATCCACATGCACTATAGTTCATTCAACAGATATTATTTCTTGTTCATTTGCTTCAGCTGGTATTCAAATGCATAACTAATATGGTTTATGCTACAAAACTGGTTAGAAAATTAACTGCAGTACTAGGCATTTTCTTAATAGTGAGCAACATACTATACCTGCAGATGACACCATGCTTGTTTATGTGTGTGTGTGTGCATGCACATGAACATTAGACAAAAAAAAAAATGAACAAGTGATATGCATGAACGAAGGAGGGATAGGGATGTAATTCAGGATTTTTGATCTGCATTTTTCATTGCAGTTCTTACCATTAGCTTCTTTAGAGTAGGTGGTTTCAGAAGGCACTGACAGAAGATTGTTTCACAGTGATTCTGATTAAAGGTTAATCAGAAGACTGTTTATTAGCTTTAGCAAGACATGCTAGATTAGATATCAAACTTTCTTTGATTGCCAAGTGGTAACTGAGAGGCAATGGAAACCAATGGCAAAAGGCAAAACAATTGTCCCCATTTTTACTACCCCTTTTTTATAGGGAATGTTACTGCGGTCTAGGCCTACCCAGAGAAAGCACTCGATATCTCTTTGATATCAAACCATTCGGCTTTCCTCTGCCACCCCGCTCCACGTGTTTGTGAGGCCACCGGACAAGCACATAAACAGGCATGGCTGATAATTGCTGGACATTCCATTCTCCACCCAGGCAGGCCAGATACAGCTGGTTCGTCACTTCAGGGACCTCTCCAGTAAACACCTCATTGCATATGCATGATACTAACAAAGGCTCCCTGCCCCGAGCAAGCAACCTGACAAAGCTGTACTAAGCGCTTCTCATTTGCATACTGGCTACACTATTGTTAATTCGGCTCTGATTCAATCACGCTAAATTCTGACCTTTCCAAAGCTTTGTCCCACTCCTAAAACACATTGTTCTCACCTAGTAAGGCATGGCCTACAGTCACATCTCTCGTTATAAAAACCCTTGATTCCGAGACCATCCTTGGATCGCTCCTGAGTTCCATCCAGCCTTGCCGCCACTCTGCTTGGCGAGCCTTCCCCTCAGTTCTAGTAGCTGACACTGCTCAACCCCGGATCGCCCGGACTGCTCTATCACACTGAGCTTCTTCATCACACCCCAACTTCGCTCTCAAGGTCCAGGACTAAGAAACAGGTGTCATATCCATTTCCCTCTGAAAATCCCTATCCCTATCAACCTCTGATTCCTTAGTTATCTGTGTGACTGTGGTGTCTTTAATATTTGTCTGTACTTAATAAACATCATTTTTATTATTTTAACCTGTCCGGCTGCTTGACTGACCTGACCCCGTAGACACTGGGTTGCAAGATACTGCTAAGTTACCCTGCCTCTCACTAGCTTTAGTGAGTGCTCCAGCTAATATCCCCCAAAGTTGTGTTGTTCTTTGGTTATTTAGGTGTCTTTCCCGGGACCCCCAGAAATCAGGGTAACAGGAAGACATTGCCTAGTGAATGTAGCAACCTGATGGATGTTATGCTCAGTGATAAAGATGGCAATCCTGTTACAAATACATTTAATCATATAAGCAGGGAGAGGGGAGAAAGAGACAGAGATGGAAAGGCAGAAACAGAGAGACAGAGAAAGACAGAGATTGTATTTTAGGCACCAAATCCTTGAAAGCTTGCATTCCTTTTTCAAGTAAGGATGGAAAATACTTGGCTAAATTAAGCAGTGGTCTGACTGTTTCAGATACCCAGCCCTACCATAAAAAAGAGTGAGACAGTTACCTCAGCAGCAGCAATTATTGGCTTTCATGTATGTAGGGAGACAAATCTACTCCAAATATTAAATGAGCAATCTCAAATTATAAAACTTATCTTGCCTCAATAGATTCAGCATCTCGGATAGCTGCTTTATACCATGCACATTATCATGTTTTAACCCAGGCCCTTTCTGCACTACACTGTTATAGTGCTATTACTCCACTTTCAACATCCCATGGAATCCTGGGGTTTGCAGTTTAGGGAGCAACATTTAGAATTCTCAGCCAGAGAGCTCTTTGGCTTCAGTAAACTACAAACCCCAGAATTCCACAGGATGTTGACAGTGGAATAACAGCACTATAAAACTGTAGTACAGAGAGGGCTTTAGATTAACTACTGTCCAGAGCTGGTAAAATGAGTATCCCTTGCCTAAGGAAACCTTATCAAATCCATGGTGCTGCCATAACATGATCAGTTGGCTTCTGTATGGGGAATGTGTGTGTGGGAGGCGGGTCAGGAGGAATCTTATCCTTTGCATCAGACATCAGAAGTCTTGGTCAAGCCCTGCTGGTTGGTTCTTACATTTAACTTCCAGGGCAATAGTTGTATAGACACATACATGACATCTGTACAAGACATGCTTGTTTCTGCATGCCAAATTTTGCATCTTCCAGTACCTAACAAGCTGAAAGGCATAAGCAATTACAGGAAGCTGTTTGGCACCAGAAGAGAGCCATGTGATCACTCTAAAGGGCTGGTTGAATTGCAAGAATCAACCTTCCTCAAAACCTTAAAAAAAAGACTAGGGTTTTGTTGCCTCTATTTTAAACTTTATTTCAAAATAAAATAAAATTGTGAAAAAAGCTAGACCAGGCAATCTCCTTCCTATTTTGCAAATGTTCTTCCCCAGTTATATAATTAAACACACCAACATCTACAAATGAAAACATCTGGCTGAAGTATGCAGAAAGCAAACCTAGTGCAAAATTATGCTTTTAAAGCTTCTTTGGTGTCTTTTTTTTTCTTTTTAAAAATTGAAAACTGTACTTTTTATTGTTTGCTCCTCTTAGCAATTAGCATAACAGCAAATTGAATTTTTTCCTTGAGGCAAGAAAGAGAAAACAAACATAAAAGGAAAGAAACAGACAAAATGCAGGGCAGGTTCAGTTAATGCACCTGCAATTTTTTTTTTTTTTATTTTAGAGGTATGTTATATATACACACAAGGGACTTACTGAAAGTAATGTCTGTGTGCCATTTTCTCTGAAATTATTATTCCAAGGGTGATATCACACCACCAGATAGATAAACTCTTACTTCATGACTGACATGATTTCTATATTTCTAGGTGTTGCATAACCAAAGATATGAAGCAGAAATAAAGAGTGGTCATTGAATTCTTGACCAAAGAAGGATGTATTGCTACCAGCATCCACAGATGGTTCAGAATTGTGTGTAGTGAGGTCACAACTGGTGAGTGTAATGTACAAAAATGGGTAAAAAAAGTTTAAAGAAGGCAAAACCAGTGATGAAGACAAACCACGTAGTGGAAGATCATCAAAACAGAGTGGACAACATGATTCAACAGACCAGTGTATTGGCTGTCTGAGATATTGTTGACGAAATTGGCTGTGGTCACAGTGCTGTCAAGCAGATTATTTACAGCTTTGGATGCAGGAAACTGCATGCCAATTAATAGTTGATTTGAAAGAGGAGAACCTGTACATGTGTTCAGAACTGTTGGAAGTATGTGTAGCCCATAAGGACACTTTTTTCAAGAATGCATGTACTGGTGATGAGACCTGGGCATTCCTGTATGACCTGGAGAACAAGAATTAGTCCATGCAGTGGTGGCACTCCATCTCCCCTTGCTGTCATTGTGTGTTTTCAAGACACCAAAGCAAACCTATCACAGAATTTTCTTGAGCTGAGAGTGTGTGACATGCTCAAGGTCACCCAGTGGGTTTCCAAGGCCATGCAGGGAAAGGAAGCCCCATCTCCAAGGTCACAGCCCACACTCAAATCACTATACCACACTGGCTCTAGACCAAAGAAATTCAAAAGCCAGCACTTAGCAGAGAAGATTATATTAAATATCTTCTGGAATAACAAGGTGTGATTTTGCTTGATTTCCTTAAGCATGGAACAGCAATGAAAAGTGACCACAACACTGCCTCATGCTGGAAACTTCAAGAAGCCACCCTTAAGAAAAGACCACAGAAACAGCTGAATGTAATCCAGTGAAACCACAATAATGCAAGACCGCACACTTCTTTGGCAACATCACAGATTCTTGCACAAATGGAATCATCATTGGTGCTACATTAGCCTTACAGTCCCATTCTAGTACCCATAGGCTTTCACTTATTCTATTGGATGAAGGAGAACCTTCAGGGATGGGACTTCAATGATGTAGGCAAGTGCAGGACACTATAAGACACTGGACCAGGGAATGCCTGGGGAAAAAGAATCTAAAGTGGATTTGATGACTGGGTTCAAAGGTGGCACAAATGCATCACCACTAGTGGAGACTATATTGTGGATGAAGAGTTACTTTACACATTTATGAAGTTGCATATATCTCATGTTGTTAATAAAGGATTTATGACCTGACAGTCACTACTTTCAGTATGATCCCCATTCTCTCCTCTCAGTCTCTTAGTGCTCCATTACCATTTCAGGTGGCAATTGTATCTATAAAAGTGACTTTAATGTGCACAATTCATTTCTTCTTTTCAGTCTCTCCTGTTCCTTAGCTATGTAGGTGGCCTTTAGTTAAGCATGCAGCTATCATTTCAAGGGCAGTAGCAGCATATGCAAGGAACTATCTGGATCCCTTAGTGGGGGCCTAAATTAAATGTCTTTCTTTGTACCCTGGATTCTTCAGAACAGTGTGAAAGTTCTGCATGAGTCACTTCTCCCTCTGTTTTATAATACAACACAGAATGACAAATACCTGATGAATGATTACTTGCCTAGCAATGCAGATGCTACTAAAATAAACATTCCAATCATCCAGAGAAGCAGCAGGACTGCGCCATAGATTTGTTTTACTCTCTCTCCCTGTCTCCCTAACTATATTGGCTACTGAATAATGGAAAAGGCTAAGGAGGTGTTCTGTCTATTCAATTGTACAGAAGAAAAAGATGAGTGAGCATAAAGGCAGAATGGTAATTTTGACCACCACATGATTATGATTGCAATATGGTAAAATTATGCCAGAAAAGACAAGGACACTCCCCCCCCAAAAAAAAACTAAGTAGTGATATGATATAATTAGAAGAAAGGGATTTGTGCAAATTGTTTGACTTGTTTCAGTGGTTTAAGTTTATGACATTTTGAAAGGTGGTATGTAGAGGTGAGACATTTTGAAAGGTGATTTGTGAAGGTGAACCTATCTTGGATTAAAGCCTGAGGAAGGATTGTCACTGTATTATGTTCAAACTATAGTTATCCTGACAAAGCTGAAGAGGAGGAGGAGGAGGAGGAGGAGGAGGAGGAGGAGGAGGAGGAGGAGGAGGAGGAGGAGGAATGGGCTATTTTTGGTTTTGGTTTTGCACAAAAGGAAGTGGTAATACCAGTTCGCTTACAGCTTCTATTGTTTCTTCTTGTCCCTCCCCATCTAACTTTAGCCAAAGATAGTGCTTATATTAATCTCACTGAACTTCTCCACTTAACTATGGCCCTTTTCGCACGGGCCTCCTGTTGCGCGATAGCCCCATGAGCCTCGCGGGAGTGGGAGTGCCGCTCTGCATGACGCACTCCCACTTCCGCCGGGCTCACGGGGCTGAAGCGGCGCGAGCGCGGGTTTTTTTGATTTTTGCTTCGAAGCGAAAATTACCCACGGTTGCGCAATGCTCCCGGCGCCCGCGCGCACTTACCTCTTGTGCAGAGCATCGGGGAGGCAGCCAGGTCGCGCTTCCTTCCCTCCGCCCCTGCGGAAGGAAGGGGCGGGGCGCTAGCGCGATGGACGCGACACCTCCTGCTTCACGCACGCGCGTGGGGGGGCGGACGCAACAAGCTCCTTTCTCGCGCACGTGGGAGGGATGGACGGGACAGGCTCCTTTCTCGCGTGCACGGGGGGGTGTACGGGACAGGCTCCTTTCTCTCACGCGCGGGGGGACGGACGGACACACGAGCTGCCGCCACCGCCTCCGGGAGGCTACCGCTTCCCCGCTCATTCCTTCGCCTGCGGAAGGAAGGAGGGAGGAAGCGGCAGCCTCCCGGAGAAGGCTTTTTGCGCGAGCCGCCCTCCCCCGCTCGCACTAGAAGCCTTAATGCGAAAAGGGCCACTATCTACAGACCTGTTCTAAGCCTTTCCTAAAACCCAAAGAGCATTGTCACCAGCCTCCCACTTGTATCCACCTCCATCTTTGATTCAGTGTGCTTCTAACAATTCATATAAATAACTGCATATAAAAATAATAAATGTTAGGAACAAGATTCTTCACTAGAGTTCACCTGGACCTTTGTGAAGGGATTTATCTATTTATCTATCTAGAGAGAGAGAGAGAAAAGAATGATTTGTTATGTGAACCTCCACCTACATTTTGCACACTGCTTTGCAATGGTAACTTAATGGTAATCAATACACTTTCTTGTTGACATATTTTGCAAGGGCATCAAAACTGCTAACAATTAGATAATTCTGAAGCTCAGAACGTGGCTCAGAGTGGCAGGTGTACCAATTTTAATCCTTTTTTAAACATTTTTTTCATTAAGAAATCTAAGAAGACAGAAAAGGTTCTAGTCCAATCCTGTGTCCATTGTTTTGGTTTTCTTTTTTTGCAGGGATTTCTATTTTTTACAGGTATTAAAACATTCCTCTCACTCAAGCAGAGCCTGAAGCACGGCCCTCTGTTTTGTCACCACAGAGTTCTACCATCTACCTTTTTTCCTTTCTCATTTCTCAGGTGTAGGTACATTGCAAGCTAGGTTTTGTCACACCAGCTTGTGGGATTCTGAGCCATAGCTCAAAATAAATCCTGTCATAGACGTGGTGACTGGATAGAGTATCTAAGGCTCTCTTGTGAATATTAAAAAGGATGCAGCTAAAAGGTTTAAGAATACAAAGGTATCTACTTGCTGCTAGTGTGGCCAAATGAATATACTAGCAATGAGATTTAGATGGCTTTTGTGCACTCTGGTGCATAAGAAGATCCACAGTGCTTCCTGCCATCAGGGCCCTTTTCTGTGATGGATGGCAGTTTGACTTAGAGAACTAAAACATTTTCTTCCTTTGAGTTTGCCCTCTGTGCAGCACCAGAAATGGAAGGCTCATATTGATGAGACAGAAAGAAGAGAGCTTATAAATGGATACTGATTTGCTCTGCATTTTTATGGAAATTGTGAGAGGAGGGCATAGGATGGAGCAGCCCTCTCCAAAGCTACTGCATATTGCAGTCCTTCTTACATTTAAGCTGATGGTAGCTTGGTCCCTGACATCAATGGTTATATACAAAAGAAAAAGCTGCAGGAGGTTGCCTTGCTTTTGCACAGATATGGAACTGCTTGCATCAATACAGAGCAAATGCATTTACATTCAAAACTTTGAATTGCTTTTAAAAGTTATGGTTCTACATGTTTGTATATTTTATCCCCAAAATTCATGGCAGGTAACAACATTAAAAATAATAAGTGGTAAAACAAATCCTTGAATAAGTAATATATTGAAATACATATTTTTGTTAAAAGCACATAGTAGCTGTCCTCCATCCACTGAAAATACAACACTTGTGGTACTTCTGAAGACATGTGAAGGCTCTGGTTTTGTCAGAACATTGAGGAAAGGGAACTTGAAACCTGTGAGCTGAGCCTCTGAATGCATTTGTATCCACCCAGGAGATATATTCTGGATTTGTAGTTGCTTAATGGTAAGCCTGCTTCCCAAATGAAACCTGGGAACTGCAATTTTTCTTGCAACAGCACATAGCATACAGGGCATCACTGAGCAGTCTGTCACTTGGAAGGCACAGAGAAGGAAGAGCTCTACTGAACAGTCTATAATTAGGCATGAAGAACTTGTGACCCACCAGATTTTTTGGACTAAAACTCCCATCCTTCTTAAATAGCACAGTCAATGGTTAGGGTTGATTAAAGCTGCAGTCTAAAGCCCCATGTTTATCCCTCATTAGTTTAGATGGTCTAGTCAATAATTTTAAATGAAGCAATCACTGTGTTTTCAATATTTATCTATTATTCTAGTTTCGTTGCAGACTGAAACGTACCTAAGCTGCAGATTCTATGGTTCAGAGATGGACAGAGTTTTGAGGAAGCCAATAATGTTAAATATATTGTTTGTTTGCCAGTTCAAAGCCCAGAACCCAGAGAGACAAAGTGGAATCCTATAGTGGAATCCTATAGGAGTATATCCCCAAAATTCCTTCAGATATAGCCTGTGAAATAAAATGTATCCCATGAGCCATGCATAATTGGTCATTTTAGGCTGGATTTTCTTCTCTTTTGAAATGAATGTGTTTATGAACACATCCCCATAAGCAACAGTACTGGCACACTGCAGTAGTTGCAGGTGCTCAGAAATGAGCTATAGAATCTCTGGTGCATTTATTACTTTTCTATGTGCTCTTTATTTTCTTAAGTAGCAATCTGAGATACTAGACCAGGAGATTTTTAGAGTGATTCCATTCAAGATCAATCAAAAGTAAGCCGAAATAAATTAAATGGACCCTACACACTGACTACGCATGGGATGTCAGTATAAGGAACTGTGATGCCATATAACATATTTTAAGCATCATTAGACATCCCCTTACCATTGATCAGGAATAAACAGCAGAAGCAGGTTGTCAATAAACAAAGACCACCCCCACCCCTGCCAGGGCTATATTGATTAGAGGTTTCTCATCTCTGGTTTAACTCCATACTTTGACATTGCATTCTAAGTTTTGTTTGAGAAATAAATGTATGTATGTATGTATTATATTTGTATGTCACCTTTTCTTCCAGAATGAGACCCAACACAGCTTCCAAAAGTAAGTTAAAAAACATTAAAAACAATTAAAAACATTGAAAACATATTCAGCTCTGAGCCTGGATGCCCAGGTCTCAGCAGTGGCCAGAAATGTATTTTCTTAAAACTTGTGTGTTAGCTGTGCCTGTTTCTTGAGATGTAAAATTTGGCTTCAGTAACACATGCCTTGATTACATCTTGGTTGGACTACTTTAACACACTCTACATGGGGATGCCTTTGGAAATTATTTGGAAACTTCACCAGGTTCAAAATGTGGCAGCCAGAATGCTGACTGGAGCCAGTTGTTAAAAGCGCACCACAGGACTCACGGAGTAGAGCATGGGCGGAAGATGGAAGCCTCTTCCAGCCTCTGCATTCTGGAAAGATGGGCCATTTCTGGGAAGGGAGGGCCTTGTGGGGATTCCTGGATGCCTGCGAGGCAGTAGCCAATCGAAGCGCACCTCCCACTCTCCAATTGGCTGCCATGGCTTGATGGGCGGCCACAGAGGTTTGTCTCCCCTGCAGCCACCTGGGAGGCCAGCAGTCCGCAGCCACGCTGCTTCTCATCTGCCCTCCCTTTCCAGTTTGCTATGGCTGTCCACTTTGTTATGTTTGCTATTGTGTATCAGTCTTTATGGTGTTTGTTCTGTTGCTTCTCTGTCACAGCTTATTGGTGGTTACGTGGGTCTTGGATCCAGATGAGTCAGGGCCAATGGCCTTGGCACAAGGTTCATTGGTCCCTTGCAGTTTGGAAGGGGGTGCAAGGCGGCAGCAAGCATGTCTGGCTTGGGGGGACATGCCTTGCTTGCACCTCCTGATGACAAGGGGTTCTGGCAGTGGGATCCCCTGGCAGCCATTTGTAATTCCAGCACTGGGTCAGAAGTTTGGGTACATTGTTCAGCAGCGGGCTGATTGATGCAAGAATCCAGTCCCATGTTTTGGCCAACTCATTGTATGCTGTAGCCAATAAAGTTGTGGCCTTTGTTCCCCAATTTTGTTATGTTGTCTTATTCTAAAGCCTCATCGCCTCTATCCACACAATAGTTTCACTGGTTCATTTCTAGGCACAATTCAAAGTGCTGGATATGACCTATAAAGTCCTATCAATTTGCTTGTATTGCAATGACTTTCATTCAATATAGAGATGTCAGAAGGAAACTTGAGCCATAATTTCATGTTTCATGCTCAAATAATAGCTTGATCTCCTGCACTATACTTTTTCAGGAATGATGGGAAAGACAATAAACATCTTATTTGAAGACTGAGACTATAGCCCTTTCCGCACCTTACCTTTGTCGCTGCAGTGGGGAACGGTGCTCACGCAAGCAGCAGTTTGTGCGAGCCGCTCACGGAAGCCCTTCTGCCTCCCGCAGCAGCTTGCTGGTTGCACGACCGTCGCACTAGCACCCTGCCCCTTCCTTTCGCAGCACGGCCTGGGAGCTGTAGGCTGCGCTGGGAGGAGAAGCATGACCGGGCCGGCTTGTTCGGTTCACCACATGCAGGTAAGTGTGCGAGGGCCCCGCAAGCATTGCGTGACCGCACAGTATTTTCGGCTTAGAGCCGAAAATAAGAAAATGTGTGTGCGGCCCCCTTTAGGCTCGTGAGCGTTGCGTGAGTGGGAGTGCATTGTACGGACTGACACTCCCATTCACTCGACGCTCAAGAGGCCCTCGCACAAAAAAAACTGCATGCGAAAAGGGCCTATGACATGAAAAAATATTGGTCTTCACATCCAGGATATCATTCTGCTGTTCAAGTATGAACTCTAGCTCACATTTTTCTCTAAACCTGCAAAATAGGAATTTAGTACGCATATTCAAGACACCATTCTGTATTTGCAGCACTGCTATCTGTTCCAACCTGCAGCTGAAGAAGGCTAGTGGTGGTGGTGGGAAAACACAGTGCAATGGACCTCCTGAAACAAAGCTCATGAGGAACCTTTGATGACTGTGAGGAACAAAGTGGAAGAAAGAACTGAACAGACAAAGGGAAATATGATGAGTTGGTAATATAACAATGTTCAGCGTTTCAAGAG